>JAOVYW010038941.1:3238-27052 GCA_025775045.1 Hiodon tergisus | reverse complement strand
GGGTGGGGGGGGGGGGGGGTCACACTGTTGAATCGTGATACAAAAGACCCTCTTGTACTGGGAGACCTCGGGGCACAGAGCTGGAGGCCCCAACTCTTTGTACAGGAAGTCCAGAGACAATGGGCTTTTTCTGCCTACAATTAGTTATGTCGTTGTGATGCATATCAAATAGGCACACAGAACTCCTACAAAAAAAGCACACAAGAAAAACAAGTTCAGACCCACATCACAAAGCTATCTTCCCCACGCTGAAACTAATAGAAGAAAAACGTTCAGCTGAAGAAAAACAAATTCCATTCACCACTGCAGCAGGAATGCTATCACTTGAGAAAAACCAAAATCGTTCAAATCAACATTCTGATTGGCCCCTGAGAGTTTACTGGCAGATGCTTGGATCGCCCTGTTCCTTACATCTTGGGGGGGGGGGCTCCTTCAGGGTGGAGAGGATGGAAATCTTCCAAAGGACCCAGCTAGTGAGGGGCATTTAAATCCTTTACAGAGAATGTGAGCAGACTGATTTATAGTGTATTAACCAAAAGGACTGTCAGTGTCTTTTCTCCACACTATAGCCTGTGGGAACAGATTTTAATCCAGTTCTGTCTCTCCCTACATGTACATAAACCCAGTGTACTTTTATATGGATCTACCAACATTGCATAGTTTTATTTCTTACAAAACATTTTAGAGTAGAACTCTATCACAACGGACAAAAAGAATACATTTTCCAGTGGGAATCAAAAACTAAGAAAACCCAGCGGCACTTGTGAAAAACTGTAAAACTATTCTCTGACCCAAGGGCAAGTGGCAGATAGAAACACCAGGAAAAAGCAGTGTAACAGAAAGTGAGTACAGATTGATAAATGAATGAGATTGTCTCACTCGGTGTGTGTGTGTGTGTGTGTGTGTGTGCGTCCCTCTGTTTATGTGACTGGGGGGGAAATTGTGATAGAGTAATACTTCGATTGACCTCGAATCGCCCAATCGTGTCATCACCACCTCAGGTTGATTCCCCATATCAAAAACCAAACAATTAGTATACTTGCTTGGATGTGTTGCTCTCATTTCGGAAAATGCTTTGTGTGACCCAGAACTTTGTCCAAACATTTGCAGCTTAATAGGATCCCTTTGGCAGACACCACACATCAATTATGGCTTGAAAGATTGCAGTGTCTTCAGGGTAATTATGCCATTCATTTGTCTTCTCTCATCAAAGAATTGAAAAGGGTCTGGCTTTTGTTCAATCTTGGTCAGGATTCAAGATGTTTGTTGCAACTACCCCAAAAAAAGTTGCACACCATTTCTTTTACCTTGTCATTTTACCAGACATCAAACAGCATCCAGCCATTGAGTGGCGGGGATTAATGCAAGTAGCCCGATTTGGAATCCAGAAGAAAGCCACTCGGAGGTTTAGCTCATTAGCGCAGTAAGGTTTGAGCAATTACAAAAAATGTGCAAACCCATCCAAATGTGTGATCGTTAAAAAAAAAAGTTTGGCGATCACAGGCCGAATAAGAACTTGTCTAATTAGTCTAAGGCCAAGCACTTTGCTGACACTGGACAATGACAGGATTTCATTACCGAAAGACTCTGATGGACGAGCCACTGGGACTACAGAGATGAACCAGAAGTGTGTAGTCTGGATGAATTCAGGGGGCCTTCAATTCAATGGCCCCCACACTGTTACCCCTTCTTATTCTCTATATGAACCAAACTCCCCAAGCCCCTTCAAAGCTGTATCGGTGAAGCAGCAAACAATCCTGCTCTCCTTGGGATTACACATTAGGGGTAACAAGCCTTGCACCTCAAGCACTGGGATGGATACACAGGAGCCTCCCTCTGGCGCCCTCTAGAGGAAACACGATGGGTTCTAACCGTCTCAGGCATTTGGACATAGACTAGATTCATTCCGCATTGGTTTTCAGCTTTTTTACCAAAAAAGAAGCCATTTTCTAAATGGCTTCTGTAAAACCCTAGCAAATAGATGGTTTTAAAACCCCAACCCGAACCCCTACACTGTCACAAAAAGCCCAGCCTTTGAAGAAAACCCCCCCCCAGATTACAGATCTTAGCGGAGTGTAGCCGTCTGGTACTCTTTCGTCGTCGTCAATGCTCTCCTCAACAGCCAAGCTGGCCAAAGCGACTAGCGTCTCACCGCGTTAATGTCTCCATTTTCCCCGATGCACCGGGGACCTCCTTCAGACCAAGACCTAAATGCACAGCTATCTGAGAAGGAAAGCCACAGCGAGCCCGTGACCTGGCTACAGCGGCAGCTACATGCCAAACCAGCAGGGGGCACTGTGGTCGTGGTAACGGTATTGTATCTGCATTGGATCGAGCTGTCGGTTCAAATTCCAGCATGAGCATGTGATGTAAGAAACCATGGTGCATGAAAGACCCCCGAAAAAAGAAAAAGAAAAAGAAAAACCTGGGAGAAAATTCAAACATCCTGAAAAAGGTTAATTTGAAGGCAGAGTTTAGCAGTATTGGAAAGAATAACAGCTAGCTTCAACCTGATTAATGTAATACGCCATTATTTTGAAAATAACCTCACATCTAATAGAAGAGATCTGCTCTGCCTTAACAATTATTTTTTCTGCTTCATAATGAGACGTTTTATATCATTCAGGTGAAAAAACAAGAGTTTCTGCATAGAAAGGGACTGTTAAAAAAAAAAAAAAAACCATTAGAAATGTTATTTAAAATGTCTTTCAAGGCTACTACCCAGGGCAGTAACATTGTCTTGGGCTCCAAACTATTTTAATAAATTTTTGATGTTTGTCCAAAGGGTCTTAAAACTGTAATATTAAATATTTAATGCCTAGATTGACCGGGAGTTATTTATACACAGATTATGCCTGTAGTTATAATGGTATAAAAGATGCTTCATTTAGGAATGTTAAACTGGATGTATACTGGTTTTGTCAATATAATACAGAAATCTATGGCTGTGGAGGAAATATACACAGCCAATAATTAATTAATGAGCTTCTTTTTTTATAGGTACCTAGGTCCATCAATATATAGAACCAACATCATCAAAAGAATAACGATAATTAATTTACATCCAAACTCTCTCACTAAAATGAAGAGATCGTATATATTGACTGGAATATAAAAAATGTAATTTAAAGACTGGATGGAACAGGTTACTGGATGGAATCTCTGGGGTAAAACTGGTGTACTCTTGAAACGCATGCTTATCGAATTGAAACCATACTTTATTAATGGCCAAGAAAGTGGAAGATACCTAGGCAAGTGTAGTGTTGAGCACAACTGAACATACATTTAAATATCAGTCAACTTGGCCCAAATGACAAAAACCTAGATTTGGCAACAACTAAATACAGAAATATTTACGCACAATCCTCCTGCTGTGCAACACCAACGCAAGTTCCGGTAAATAACACCTGGCTTTACCTAGAAACCCTAAACACCTGTTAAACCAGTAAAACGTCTCAAAGTAAATTTTCTCAAAGTAACGTGGATACATTTTCCTAAATCATCAGGCTCAAAGAGATGAGGGTGGTTCACAAGCTTTAAATAAATTAGTGAATTCATCTTTTAAGCTTTTAGTTTTGTTTGTTTCTTTTTTCGTCTCGGGACACCCTCATTAAACTCGTGGTGTGTGAAATTATGTCCGCAAACTCCGAAACCTGTTCTGAGACTTGTCAGGAGTCCACACCTGTCAGGAGTTCGCAGCCAATCATATCCCACAGGTAATACACAGGTGAGACACAAAGGTGAGGTCACAGTGCTCCTGGTGAAGAAAACAAAGCTAAACCAATCCATACAGTAAACAGACTCACATCTTCAAACAACCAATCCTGCACTACGCCACACAATGGTGATGAAGACCTATAGGGAATAATGTGCGTTTTGAAAATAATTGATGTTCGGATGAGTCGCAACACACACACACACACACACAGACAGACATGCACACACACACACACACACACACACACACAGACATGCACGCGCACACACACACACAGAGCTGACACACACACACACACACACACACACACACACAGGGGTAAACCGTGTGCTGCCTGCCTCACTACTAACCACAAATCATCTTGTAGAAAAATAAGAAAAAACAACGTCCTTTAGGACCAAAAGCAGTTTACAGAATGAAGCCTGTGATTGATGAAAGATGAACAGCGAGACAAGGGCATTCAAGAGGGAAGACTGATTTGATTTATGTAAAAGGCAAAATGCATGATATATTACAAGCAAAATATTATTATTTTATCATTATAATTTGTTTTAAACACCTTTCAACGCATGAAGATATATAGAGATTAATCAATCGTATTTTTCCATAGACTTCTTTTTACTTCGTTTTTTAGCAAAACAAAGATTCTTTTTGGTTCTTATTCAGACTATCCATAGAAATATTTTTTTTGTGTGTGTGTATTACGCCTTATAATTAATGCACCTTATAACAAATACACGTCTACAAATGACCCATTAATTAATTGATATCCACATATGCGGCTAGTAACATCCCACCATAAATGCAGATGGAATACTTTTCATTAACAAATTTATCTTTGAAACTAAAGCATGTGCACTTTCTAAGCCTTCAAAAACTTGAACTGAATTGAGTCCCCCCCCCACCACAAAATAAATAGGCCTACAATTTCCACAATCAGCGAGAAAGAGAAAGAATGTGACCAAACCACAGCTGTTTCTGCCACAAGAAATTCAGAGTTGGAGGGTGAAAATCCCGCCTGGCGTGTCAGAATATTTCTCAGTGTTCTTTACCACCAGATTCACACACTTCCTTTGTTCTAACTGCACAAAGGAAGCTGGAGAAAGAACACACCAGTCTTATTTCTGCTCCAAAAAAAAAAAAACAACAACCCTGAAATGGTAAATAGTTATCCTTCCTTTGACCAAGACTTTCTCCCACAAAGAAATCCAATGGCCCCCTGTCTATATATAAAATGTAAGTAAGGGATTGGACACCAGCAGAATTAAAAACGCAGACACCAGCAGTTTTTCCCCAAGTGTGTGTGAATGAGTATGCCTGTCTACTAGTGAGCGAGCCTGCCTGGGTGAGGTTTTAAAAAAAACACACATTTGTTGTTGTATTTTAGCATTTAGCCTGGTGACTAAAACTGCACTTTCTGTGCTTTCAGTCCACCAAGTCAAATTTATTTCCGCAGTGTCGCACAAGTAAATCTATAGTCAAACATCAAGAAATCAATAGCTGTTGCTTTGGTTTTTGGTGTTGGGTTTCTTTTTTAAAAGCCCATGTTTGAAGATCTCCATTACATTGTGGATTAATCACTGTCTAACGCCACAGACTTTCTAAAGCAGATGTTACAGATTATTATCTGAGGATGACACAATTTTCCAATTGGAATGCTATGATGGCAGAAAAGGTATTTCTCTTAGGCAGGAAATGTGAGATTAGGTAAGGACTGATAAATAGCGATGATGATAACAAACCCAGGTATTGCATCATTAAAGCACCATCGAACCCAATCTGGAAACTGGGTCGGGGGCTGTCTAAAGATTTTTTGCGCTCTCCCAAAGCTTGCTAGCTGTCTTGACCAGAAGACAAACAAGCCTGTGGAGGCTGCAAACTAAAACAAAAACGCCTGGGTTATCATTTGCGCTAATTTGCTTTGATTGTTTCAGCCAAGGGCTTATGACTTCAGGGAAACAGTCAGTCAGGGCAGGGGGTTGTTTTGAATTCTGTCTAAATTCACCGTCGGCGAAATCCCGCGTGTTTGGTGTGCGGGAGAGGGTCCCCATTTCCTCAAAAATGACAGACAGAAGTGTTGACCAACATGAATACGAGGAGCGAAACAACGAGAGAGGTGAAAGCGTAAAACACTTTTGGGACTGAGAAATCCATTAATAACAAACAAAACTCTGAGTAATTATGAGGCATGTGAAGGGGTTTCAAAAGCATTAGAACGGTTGTGATTGAATACCATCAACGTGCTTGCCTATTGAGCTAGAGGCCACAGAGACAGGGCGGGTGACCTGGCCCGTGAGCGAGACCGAGGAGCGTTCTCGTTTGATAAATCCCCTTACTTCCTCCATAACATCGGGTCCAGCCACAACTTCTCCAGCTCTCCGAGGTTCCATCCGTTTACATCAAAGTCAATATGTTTGATGCCAGGGGTGACCTTGAGGAATCAAGACTGAGTGATGACCGTCGCTGATTTCTCTGGCCACATAAGGGACATCCACTCCGGATAATTATAAACGACAGGGGGATAGAGGGGAGCTTATTGATCACAGTCTCCAAAGGCGGAGATAGTGGGGATCACCAAGGACACAGACCACCAGATGGTGTCTAATCTGGGCTGGTTACGGGGTTCCTTCCCTAAGCCTCGGAGATTAAGGATGTACCATGGACCCAGGAACCAACAACAGACATAAGGACACATGCACTGGAGACGTCTAGACTGTCGCACCAAAATGCCCCATCTCTACATGCACACTTCTTCAGCCTTGGTGCGCTACATCCCTCCTCATTGACCCACACTGTGTCGTGACACAACACTGACGGCTCATGGGCTCTGCATGATTCACAGTTCACCGTGTGGTTTGGATCAGATCGTGGTGGAGGGGGGGAAAAAACACCCTGGTCGTAATAAAGAAAACATTCGATGAGGGTTCTCTCATGTGACGCGTTGAGCAAGTTTTCTCCCACGGCTGCCTCTGCTCGGATATTCATTCCACGCTGCCAAACGCCATTCAAATCTGTGAATCTTATTTTTATTTATTTTTTTTACTTTGTATTATAACCGATAAACTTTTATACACCCGTGAATAATGCAACAAGGCACGAACAGACATTTACAAACAGAGAGCAAGACGACAGGATATGTTTAACAGGGATCACTTTCCATGGTAGACGTCTTCGGTAAAACAGAGACTGCGAAGGGGGGTTGCTCCACCGAAGAATTGTGCCAGCAGCGCAATAACTGGACACAGCAAATGCATCACAGAGAGTGGACAGAGGCCAGGAGATTTGACCAGCGTAGCTGCAAAGTCTGACCAGACATAAATTCATGACCTCCATTCCCAAGCGCCAGGTGACCAGCAGCCACCTCACATTTGATTTGAGTTCAGAGGCTCCCCTGAGCAGAACAGAATTTTTAACCGTAGCCGGCAATGGAAACTGCCATAATTTGCACATTTTACCGGATGGTCTAATTCATAGGATTCGAATGTCGTGGGTGTCGAAACTGTTAAATCTGCTGGGTTGTAACGGTGCAGTTTTTCCCTATGTGCATACCAGTGGATTAGATCTGACAAGGAACACGTCATTGGCCACACCCGACTCCAGTTTTGGTATTGGATTGGCTGTTCCAGTTTCCTGACTACCCCATTGGTGGTCTACATAACCAACCAGTCCCCCTCCCACTTTCTTTGTCGAATGTTCCTTAAGCCAGTCCATTTCAGAGTATTTTCTATTAGAAAAACGTGAATACAAATTACCAAAAGAAGATAGTAACTGTAAGATACGTCAGCTTACATTTTCACTGAAAACAGAAGGAAACATTTAACAGCTCAAACAAGGGAAATCTTATATCATTAGAGAAGTATTATTTTCACTGCAAAAGGGATATGGGAAATGGCAACTGTGGTTTCAGTCCTATCGATCTCCAACTCGACCTCACCCGAAGGTGGCTTATCGAGAAAATAACACTTCAAGGAAGGAGCTATGTGTTACTCGGCACATTTTAAACCCTCTCGGGGAACTCCGAGACCATGTGACCACGGAGAGTGCCATCCCAAGATTCCAGCACTTACCCGCCAGCTCCAACATTTTTTTTTTTTTTTTTTTTTGGGGGGTGGTTTTGTTCTTTTCTGTCTCGAATGATTTGGCAAACTCAGTCAAGCGCAAACGAGGAGAAGCAGCAGTCACGAAATCCGCAGGTGCAAACCCCCATTAACCCCGGCAGTGCCAGTTTCCTTCCTCTAAAGGTCAATTTAAAATGAACAAGTACAAATAAAAACAAACTGACGTTACAAATAACGTGTCTTCCCAACACTAGCGTAACCTTCAGAAATATGCCTTTATCTATTTAAAATAATATACACCAAATAAAGCAAAATGATTTGCTTTATGACGACTGATTCAGGTGTTTAGATAGGAAAACCTAGATGTAGGGCTTATCGTTACTTTCACATACCGAAGTAAAGTACAGTATTTTAATAAAACATTGTTTCTTTAATGTCCTGGAAGAGGTGAAGAAAGGTCGAGATAAGTGCAAATAGGTCTTTGGTGTGTTATAACACACACACACACACACACACACACAAAAATCAGGTCAACACACAATCAGGTTCTCCAACAGTCTGGGTCAAAATCCACAAAAACACTGACTGGTCCTTTACACAACCCACTGGTTTAGCTCACACAAGCTCCGAACTAAACTCCACGCTTTCCCCCGAGATAAAGACCCTAACTAAACAAACCAGAGGCCTTTTATATCTTAGCGGATTAAACCATTGCCCCCAACTGTAAGAAAAACACAGCTGGGGACCATTGACAGTCGGCAGGTATACTGTGAACGTCAGGTTGGTCTCAAAGGAATAGCGCACAGATTCCCTTCACCCTGTTGTGAAACAATTTAGTAAGTAATATCATATAGTCATAATATAAAATATCATAATTTGATTCATACAAGCCTGATTAAAAGAGCAATTTTATTACTCATATTTTATCATGCAAGTGTTCACATAAGTTATTTCCCTCTTTTTTTCGTACATTTTTTCAATCCGTAAATATGAATTAAATTGAAAACATTGAAATAGTAAAATAACAATAGTTAATAATAGTTAATATTTTAGTATGGTCTATTTATATATACAATGAAGATAATAATATAACCTTAAAATAAAGTGTGTGTGGATACGTTACAAAGGCACCAAAGCTCTATTTAGGTCAGTCCCTTATTATAGCCCAAATGTATTGGTTTAATGTATGTTTGAACCATATAACCTGATTTGATTTCGATCAAACATTGATTTGTGTTCCGTGAAATATCGATCGGATTATTTGGTCATTTGGGGTGCCTGGTTTGTGATGTCACTTCCCTATCGTATGATTTAAACCTGTTCTAGTGCTGGAAAATTCTTTAAAGTTTAAGACTTTAACCGTCAACCGGTCATGCAGTTAGCCCCACAAACTCTACCAGCACTACGGCATGTTTAAACCAAACCACAGCAGCACAATGCAGGCGTTCAAAACAACCAAAAAAAAATCACATCGTTGTTTCACAGAGAGCAAATAGATTTTCGATCAGAAAATCAGAAAGATGAATACCTTCGACCAAAATCAGAATGATTACAACATTCCCTCAATGTCAACGCCCAGACGCGGAGGTTGTCTGGGTGGGAGTGGGTTTTGGCTCAGTTGATTTCTGCCTGATGCCTCTCCCAAGAAAATCTGGCAGCTATACCGACTTGGGAAGAATCAGATCACTAAAAACTCAATCAAAATGCAGACAAATATTGTTTTTATGCGTTTTGGGAGACATTTACAGCCCAAGTTCCTAAGAAACAAAACAATCTATGTTTTTGTAAGCTTTTTTTTATCCTACTATACGAAAGAAAACATTTATTTAATAATAATTTGAGATATTCGCTACAATTTTTAAAATATATATTTTTTAAATTGTATCGAATGTCTCAAATTATTATTCTAAAATGTAAAGTATTTATAAAAATAAAAAAAACCTCCTGAGCCAACTGCTGTCACACCTATTTGATTAACATCTTCTTACGTTTATCATGTCTTATCATTCCATTTGTTTATCTTTAAAGGAAATATGCCGAGATACAACCCAAACCATAGCAAAACTAGAGTTTAGACTATCCAATAATAATACAATCCAACACAGAAACCCTGGAATCCCTAAAAAACATCAGGTACTGTTAACGTCAGCTTAAAAACCATCATCAGGATTACACATTAAAACGTCTAATCACTCTCTACAATCTGGAAATAAGCAGCTTGACACATTTCTGCTGTTATGAATAAATACTAATTGAACATAAGCAGATCTTTAATTCTTGTAATGCATGCAAGATTTAGTAATAAGTATTTAAACAGAGAAGCCAAGAACGCCTTATCTCTCATATAAGTCCTTTTGAAAGCAAAGAGAACGGCCATAAAATGGGCTTTTGTGGTCTTTGCAATCGTTTGTTGAATTGGTAAAAGACAAAACATAAACTTCTAAATTTCTTGGATGTCACAGAGATGTTATACGGACCCTGTACGTGTTATGGGTCGCTTTCCACATTCAGCAAATTGGGATTCCATTGTTCAGGTTTCAGCGTTTCCTACCAGCGTTTCGTGAGAACAAGACCCAGTTTACTTCTGTACCCAGTCACTCCTGGTTGTCAGTTGCCAAAGGTCATTGTTACTCAGACAAAGGAGAGTACTGAAACCATTAGCACCAGACTGAGAAGGGTCGTTAAGGTACAAAAAAACACACCGGTCCACACTGACTTCTCTTCAGCTTTCCCAACGGTTGTATTTGAACAATCCGCACTGAAAAAATTACCTCATTTCAGAGAAAGGTATACCATTTAATACAATTTAAAAGAAAAAAGAAAACGCCATTGGGGCCACGGAAATTGCTAGAATATAATCTGTGATGATCGTAAGAAATGTTCCGTTATCCCAGATCACAGTACAGTATCTCGTTATGGTTGAATCATGGCTTAGCATTACCTATTCCTGCTTCTAATCGTTACTCTGATGACGCAGCATCCATAATAATAACTCAATAACGATGACTCGGGTTACATCCGCCAGTGCAAAACATCAGTAAAAGTTGGTTTGTAAATCCGACTCTAAACAGCCTGGTCTCCTGTCCGTGCCAGTCCAGACTCCGTGAGTCTCGTAGGGAGAACACTGTCGAAAAATGTGTTGCTTTTAATTTCGGCGACATTGCTTTACTGACCAGATTACCATTTTTCCATTTTTTGGGTTAATTTACTGCAAAAAAGGTCGGTTCAAATATGTAACAGGGCACGGTTATACAAATTGTTTTGTTTTTTTAAACTGTGTGAAACACACTCAGGACACTACTTTGCATATCACCATGATATTTTATATTGATATTACAACAAACCAACAAGAAAACCAGCTTGATGTTAAGAGCGGTTCCGTCCGACAACCCCGATGCCCGTTACGTGGCCGGTCGTACGGCCGTCACCGCCGCCCCCGACCCCCGGGGCCTGCCGTGCGGTTCTCCTTGACACGCGATCCTCGTGACAGCGATGCAACCGCACGGCTCCTCCTGCCGCCTGGTTGCACTTTCTCATCGCATTACTTCTGCTATTCTAACTTTTCCACTCCGGAGCGCCATCAATTATGCACTAAAATAACAGAGCCTTTGGCCGGGCGCTAGAACAGAAAGGCCGATTATGAGCGTCAGTAATTCAGACATCGACACGCATTTCTCCACTTCCTGCGTATTCGCCGGCCAGAACCCCGAGACTCTGAGGGCTCCTTATCGTTACGGCATAGATCTCCGCCAGCGACAACTTGGCGTGCACATCATCCCAAACGCCGCTAACAGCGAGTGAGGTCAGACTTTAAATTCATTATATCAATAAATGAGTCTTTTAAATGATAAAATTAGCCCGAATTTGCCATTCATTAAAATAAGAAATTAAATATCAAATGTTAACCTTCAGCGTGAAATGCTCAGAATTTGTTATTCCCTTCAATTTTACCCCACAATGTTACTCACCAGTTATATGGATGTAAAATGATATGTTAAAAGTATATTTTTTTATTTAAATGATCATGTAGCTATCCATGATTTACACTGATCTCATTCTGAGCTTTTAGCCGAGCAAAATAATTAATTTGTGTTTTTATTTTTCAGCTTTTTTATGCAAATGCAAGACAAAAAATTATGAAAAAAATGCACTTTGCACTAATTCATTTGGTTGTTGTGCTAGAATTCAAGAGTTTTCTTTATTCAAAATGGTGTCCGATTTAAAAATGGCTGCCTGTTAAGAATCAGACAGGATGAAGGCTCACGCACACAAAGACATGTCAACAAACTGCCACTAGGATTATCGTTACGCTATGAACTTTAAAAGACTAGGCAATTTATTTATTTTAAGTTTTTAAAATTTGGTTCGGCCAAAGGAGCAAATGCCAAACAGGATAAAAATTGAAAATATATAAATATATATAGCCTTACAGCGTTCAAACGATGTCTGCCTTGACCTCGTTTTACCCATGTGCGTGCGAAGGTTGGCTAACCCTCCTCCACTGCGAGATCGCAAACAGACTTTAATATTTCATTGGGCCCCACAAGATCAGTGCTAGCTCGAGACCAGAACAAGGAATTGCTTCATCTTTTAATTTCACACACTAATAATCCAACTCGACAAAATTTCCCGTGAAATCACAGTTAAAAGCAAAAATAAACAAAAAAAATTGACATTCGCAGAGTTTCCCACCGCCGAAAACAACAGCCTAATTGGCACGGTGCTGATCTGATGTTTCACCCAAAAGTGATGCCACATGCATCTCACAGGTCCAATAAATGTAGTCAGGCAACCTTGTCGTGTTCAAATGATTGGGGGCTTCTGTCCGAACTGGGGCAACACGGGCAAACCAAACGAAAATGTGGATCCAACCAGGCGAAGTAGACATAAATACAGGCAATTCCTCAAACACAATCAAACGATTATTTAGAATTACTAATGACGTCCAGAAGCAAGATTCAGTAAAATGTAAAATTACATTTAAAAAGTATTTTATTCTTATTTTAATTTTTTTGTCAGCTTTTGTTCGGTAATACGCTTTGTTGTTTAAGTGCAAACAAAACAATAAAATAATAATACAAATTACTGTAGGTTTAAAAAAAAATTTGAAATCTGGTGTGTATTTATTTATTGAATAAATTTGTACAACAGACGTACAGAAAATGCCCAACGTTGTGCCGTAGGCCTTTTTCAAGACGATTAAATTTTAATTAGAATTGAATCAATATATTTTAGATTGTTGTTTATTTTGTAGTTTTTTTTGGTTTTCATTTAATTTCAAATATATAATAGAATATGTAATTTACAATTATCATACTCTTAAATTTAAGTTTTCTTGCTTTTTTTATTAATTATTACAATTTCTTATTCTAATGTGATCCCTGCAACTATGACATCCGTTTAGCATGAGAAATATCACAATGAAAATCAGAACACTGCTAAAAAACTTAATTATTAAATTTGCCTTTGTACATATATGATTATTTTTGCATACATGTTGAGACTTTATACCCTGGACAAACCTTGATTGGTGACACATGATGATTTTGAGCTGGTTAAACAAAGGACGTGAAATTCTAGTGAATGCGCTGGACTTCTTCAGACTTGGAACAAATGTTTCAAATGTGAATTTTTTTTTGCAGATTCTATTTGTTTTTGTTTAGTTTCATAAAAATAATTAATCGTTCATTCGTTTAAAAAATAAAAATAAAATTTGGTCCTGTCATTTTGTGGTGTTAATCACCCTTTGTTTATTTTTATTTATTTTTTTGGATTTGTTTTTAAACTGTGACTCAACGATTGACATCAAATTACACATTTTGAACTAAAATCATTTTCAGATGAATAAGACTTTTGTTGCTTCAATGATCACATGTTTTCAAACATCTGCTTTTGGTAATTCTCTTGAATTTGGAACAACCAACAGAACGAAGACCTTCAAGGTTATTTAATAAAACAAAATGGCTACAGCAATGCTCCAGAGTGACTTCTCCGGATCTTCCAAGGGGAAGCAATCGCAATTTTACAACTAAAATATCGGGGTCTCCTCCACCCAGAACGGTGTATCTGGTGGATCGCAGCAGGCCAATTTCCCAAAAATCCCAGGAACAATTAAGGAAGTTTAAGACGAACGAAAGAAACGCAAGGTTGAAACCACGTTGTGGGCCTTTAATCCAACATTACCTAGAGGACAGCCCCTTTTGCCACTATTTGCAGGACGCAGACAGACGGGAAGCCGTGAATGTTATCACTTCCCAGGCCGGTATACTGTTTGTCCAGCTTAGTCCACTCTACCTAGATTCCCTGGAAAAACAACAACGTGCTAATCCCTTTGCTTGCCTCAATTACAGTGAATCGCAGCACAGGCAGCTTGCTATGTGCTTACTGACTGAGGGGAAGAAAGAAAGAAAGAAAAAAAAAACCAAAAAATTTGCACGGTGGAAGCACCATTTCGCACTTAAGTTTATCTTAGTGGGCTTAGAGTACTTCAGGGCCCTCCTTAAGCCTTATCTAGCTCATTAGGCTTTTAAACTGATGAATGGGTTTGCCAGACAAGGCCCAGAGCTGCTCTGAGGAGGAACGGCCGACGGGTGATAGATTTCAGAGGAGTGGCTCAGTGTTGGGATACAATGGGGTGACGGCTTTCCGAGTCTCATCAGCGACTCGCCCCCATTACCTTCGGTGGGGAAACAAAAAGATAACAGATTTGTTCTGCCACTCGTGTTTAAATACGCCCAAAGTCAATATCCACGTAACCTGACCCTAGAGAAAAGGTTCTCTCCATTTAACAAATTATTGCCCAACAACTCCCCCAATTGGGGTCAAAATAATAAACTCTCAAATGACTATAAGAAAATACTGCCAGAGTTTTGTCACAGGCAGAATGATTTCTCAGAGTAAAAACCTCCCTGATGACCATTCAGCCCTAAGATCTTCATAAATATTGACCCTGGAGAATAACAGAGTCAAAAGTAGCTTATAGAAAGGTTGACATTTTTGTGCAAATTTTCCCTTTATAATTTCTCCGCACTGCCAGACCGGTGCAACAAGCACCACGACAGACTGAACCAAACAAGCTAATGAGGCAACAGGGGCGAGCATTGGGGCACCTGGCTGCTTCCACCCACAGTGCGCCCCACCATTAACTGTGGGGGGAGTAAAACCAGCCTAAGCTGCCTGGGTTAATCCTGCCTGCATGGGGTCTCCGCTGGATTCCTGCTCATCACGGCCCAGTGACACAAAGCCCAGCCCATGGGGCGACCCTGCTCCCTCCGGAACCTTCTGTCACCCAGGGCAGGCCTGTGACCCTTACTCAGCAGGCCCCCCCCCCGCACATGCATGCCTTCAACCCCGGCTGTGGACTGTGGAAAAGGGGGGCCACAATAGCAGCCTGTCGAGTTGGCAGGGACGGCCGAGCCTACAGAGACCCCCATCAATATTTACCATGGGTTTGGGAGAGGCTCTTTCTTTTTTTATGGCGGTTTTAGCCAAGCGGAACCGAGCAGCGGGAAGCCGTGAACGGGGCTGATGGTCCGACGGACAGCGCAAACCAAATCCCTCATGTTGAGAGAAGGAAGCAAGCGCTAAAATCGAGTCGTAACAAAATGAAAAAGTGCTTTGTGTCTTGTGTTTGACTCCAGGGAGAAAACAAACCGGAGGGAAAAAACTGAGGTTTGTTCAGTGGTGAAGTACAAACATTGGGGAGGGGGGCTTAGAAATTTAAGAAACTTCTATGGTGGTTCTCTGAAGAAAGCTTAAAGGGGGTTGCAGAGGAATGCATTCCCCCATCCCGTAAGAGTGAATCACTTTTCCTCAGAAATTAACTCAGCAAGGGAGCAGAGCCACACTACTCAGATGTTCGGAAAACTGCTTAAATCGAAGCTTTTAGGTTCTCTAAATGCAAAAAAAACAGGATTTTCAGGAATGAATGCAGTGCGTGTGACGGACAGCGTTTCACAATCAGTTTCTTTGTCGATATCCCTCCGGCTCTGATTCCTGGATTGCTCCGGCTCTCAACCATTCCCGACCCTCCCACAAACCGGCCTGCCTGCCTGTCCACACCATTATGTTAAATGTTTATCGATTGACAGGGGAAATCAGACTGTGGAGCACAGAGCCCTTTGTGCCAAAAACACAGAGCTGGGGAGATCAAGCTGGCCAGCCTGTCTAGTCCATTCCCACAAATCCACTCCAGCCTCGGACCTATCCAAAACCAACGCATATCTTTTCCACGGGAATGAGAAAGGGGCACGAACATGAATGACAAACGCTTTGTTAAACACCGGAGACACTTTCCCAAGTCCCACTCCCCAAAAAAATTCAATAAACACGATCAAGAAAACTACACCAAGCAACAGAGCATTACCAAACGAATAAGTAAATGTTTCTTTGTTTTTTTTAAATAACATTGTTCAGAACATGTCTTATTTGCAATATTTTCTTTTTATGAACAAATAAGTGGCTGAACTGTGGCTCAAACCAAATTATTTTAAATTTTTTATTTATCTTTACTCCAACATTTTATTTTTGAATAACTTTAAACCATCACTTGAAGAGTCATTCACCTTAGAGTGGAAAACAAACATCACATCTCCCATCTTCGCGAGCCCAAAACCGAGACACAGCTAATGTCAAAGTGAAGGGTGAAGGAACCCTGGAAAATTACTGCTGTGAACTTGATGAATGTCAGATTCTCGTTTTCCATTTGTTAATGCCTCGGGGGGGAGAAAACTAACATTACCAGCTTTTTTTTATTTTATTTGTTACCTGAATGAGAACGCCAAACCCCAACACTGCGGACAATTAAAATTAAACAAGACCTTCTGGCTGCTATGGTGAATTGATTAAGGTCAGTATAACATTACAGTTTCCGTCACTTTAAAATTCTGAAAGTGAAAGAGTGAAAGAAAGAAAAAAAGAACTGAAAGAAAATCTAGAATAGAAATTGGACTGAAGGATTGCGAGTTCACCAGTCTGTCAGTCGTAATTTCACTGTGGCATTCTACGATAGCCTTCTGTCTGACAGCTTGACTCCTGGAGTCCTTCAAAATGCTTGTTCCTGTCTTTTTCAAATAACCCAAAATAAGCAACGAAACTTCACTAAAAGCTTTGTTAAGAAAATCTAGCGTTCGATAACTGATTGGATGGAAACTGCAGTGGAAAGAAAAGAAAAGACAAAGAAAAACTCCCCATCTTAGCCTAGAGAACGACCAAGGGAGAAACAGAGAAATGGAGTGTCTGTACTGGAGAATCAGCATAGGGACTCGTTTTGTCTCATCATCATTTTGTGCAGAAACTATATCACAGGAGGAAAAAAATCTAAAAAAGTGACAGGCTATCAGCGCTGATCAAACCTGTCACCCGCAGGAAGTGAACGGTAAATTATTTGGACTTCCCCTTTCTCTCCACTTCAACATCCTGAAGGGCCAAAGCCCACGGATAGCTTACGTTCTTGCCATCTGTGGAACGCATGCGATTTATCTCTGTAAGCCTCGACAGCACGATCACACCCAGCGGAGGAGAAAAGATCTACGAAATGCCTGACGGTTTCTTCTCTGTCGCCGTTTATCGGAAGAAAATGGAAATGTTCAGAAATTTCAGCATCAATTTCGGCGGTTCCAGCTCTGACACTCTACGGAGAAATTTTTAAAAAACTGTTTTAGATTAAAACAATTTCACTTTATTTTGAAGAAAAGAAAAATCCTTATCTCATGTTGCTGAACTCGGACAACATCTGTAACTTACAAATGTGACGTTTATTACAAAATTTGTTATTATCTATTTGTCTCAACCTGCCGCTCCCTTATTTCACAGAGAAAAACAAACATTAAAATGCAGTTAGTAATTCCATAATGCTGTTAGTCACTTTATTTCAGGTCAAAGTTTATTTTTTCTACAGAGATGTTATGTTATGACAGAATAATGTTTACAGATCTATTTTAAACTGCCCTGTTAATCAGATCATAATGCAATTATCCATCAGAGCTGATAATGTATTTGATCTGAATGCACAGTGCATGTATGAACTACTACTGGAACCCAACAATAAGCACCATCCAGAATACTGTTTCTGGCAGATAATAAAATCCTGACAGGCACCCAGAATACAGTTTGGCAGAGTATATAAAATCCTGACAGGCACCCAAAATAAATTTTGGCAGAGTATATAAAAATTCTGAAAGGCACCCAAAATGCAATTTGGCAGAGTATATACAATTTTGACAGGCACCCAGAATAAAGTTTCTGGTAAAGTATATAAAGGCTCTGACGGGCATTGGGGCGTCCTGTGGCGCCCATGGCAAACTTCAAATAAGAGTTTGAATAAATGTTTTTAAGCTTTCGGACTTTATGCTCAAATCAACCTTACGTGAATGCGCATCTTACATTTTAGTTGTGCATTAAAATACGTAACGTATAATTTAAATAACTAAGTCCGCTCTTGTTTACGATTTTTTTGTTTTGTTTTGTCTTTTAAATAGAAAACACCGAGCAGGGAAATCCGCGCATCACTTTCCTCCTCACTGACTCGAACAGTTTTATCGAACAAAACTGCTTCCATATCCCCGATCAATATAATGAAAAGTCAGTTATCGCAGCGTGAGTGAGCAGATTGCTCTACTCCCACGAAAGAACGACTAGCAGCAATATTGACAGCATGATTTATAAGGATTACTCCAGATTGTATAATGTGGTGTTATGTCCATAGGCTTCAGTTTGAATGGACTGTTTTGAGATTACATATGCCTTTTTCTTGCTAATGCGTTTAAGACTGTTTTGTATACTTTAGCTGAAATGATTTACACCGGCCACGAGGCTTGCGCCAAATAAAATTGGTGTTAAAGACGATTGTAGCCTAATATAATTTTCCGAATCTAGCCCAAAGTGGATTCGAATGCGGATATAGCCAGGTGCATATAGACACAGGACCAAACGTACAGCAGAGTAGAGTACAGAAACGAACAATACACGACACGAAAATCGGTTAAATGAAGAGAACTGCGAGAAAATTGGTTTGAAGCCCAAACTATAAGGTCAAAGTGTAGCTGATATGCACTTCCACACAGGTAGACATAAAACCATTATTACCAATTAAGAATTCACCAACAGGATTTTTACTAATGTTTGGTGATAGGCCTATATAAATCCCACAAATAGCTTGTAATATATAGGCTATATTTTAACCTCAACACACGCAGGCGATTTAGTGCTTTCACATGCTTTCTACATTTATTTTATTTTCCGTGGTTAACTAGATTTAGAAAAACAATCTTAATATTTGTTTTTACACACTGTTATTGCGTGAAATTAATTTTGTATTCATCTAAAAGCTCAACGTTGACCATTAGCCTAAAACATTACTAAATAGTAAAGAAAATGACCGTTGGCGTTTCCAGAGTACATTATATCACAGGTGTTGGTCCAAGTGAATACGTAGTTAATGTATTTATAAAAATCAATTTTGTCTGCGGGACACTAGTTCGCTTGGAGCTAAAGAAAATAGGTGAAATATACTGGCATGTAAAATTTCACCAGCTCTGCTCCGGTACGCAAGTTGACGGCTCTGTACATTTTCAGGGGCCAACACTCTCTGAGAAAAAAAACCCGTAACGATTCCTCATCAAAACAGTTTATAAACCTGCTAATTGTGTTAACGTTTTGGTGACCCCTACGGTCTAAGTGAAAAATGATCTGGCTTGTCACCCGCACGAAATTGGTGAGCGGTAGGCTACATTCTGACTAACTCACCTGGGGTTGGTGCGGTTCCAGTAGACGGCGTAGCGGTCTGCGACCACCTTGGATGCCGGTTCTTGGGCGAAGACACACATCCAAAGGACAGCAGAAATTAATATAAACATTTCCACGTGCGGCATCACTTCTGAAGTTCAATGCTCTTCTGTGTTGCAATTATCTTGGGATCGACTTAAGTTGGAATTGATCAAATATCAATCACGTGTGTTGGTCTTTGTTCCATCTATGCTTAATAACCGCATGTGTCAGTTTGTTCTGATGGCAGATGTATTCCAGTCGCGCAGTGGCTTATACGGGCATCGATGACGCCAGAATTGTCATTTGAAATTGTCACTTTACTGAAGGGCTGCGTAAGACTATAAATGTACCGCGATAGGAATAGCTGAAGGTGATTTCCGACGACTGGCAACGAGCAAAGTCAGTACCGCTCCGGTGCTATTTGTTGCTTCTAAAAAGGAATAAGATCTGATCATTCATTCATAGCAACAAGCGCTCCATTTTCGAGGATTCAAGAATTCTTAGGAAGCCAATGTTCCCAAAAAAACAGAAGAAACAATTCAGAAGTAGAGTTCGCGGTACAATTTTACACTAACAACCACAAAAAAAGAAGAAGAAAAAAGCTCTCCGATACATTCGGTCTTCTTGAAACTCTGATCTCTAAAATCGTGATAACGAACAGCAGGAATGAGGTCCAAGAATTTGAAAATAAAACCTATAGTTCGTATACCCTCTTCTGGGATTGATCAGAAGTCCGCTTCCTAAGAAATATTCGTCATAACTTCTGGAGGTCTTTCATTGAAATGAGACCCAGTGGGGGAAGTGTATGTTAAAGAATATGTCGTTGCATATAAACCTTCTTTAAAACTGTCATGGATCAGAGACGTAAAGTCCCTCATCCGAAAGGGAGCGGCGAGTCGTTCTTGTGAAATTTAGAAGACAAGTCAGATTGTAAATCCAGGGTCTGTATGTAAATATCCCAATGCTGCACCCTATGTCGAACGGAAAAAAATCGACCCAAGACTGCCGGCTAGTTCGTACAGTTTAGCTTAGCCAGGCGAAATGAAGGAGGCTCGTCTTCTGGCACCCACGGTTTCGACTGTGCGAGAGGGTAGATTTCAGCCTTGGCACGGATAGCCTCATTGGTTTACATTTTAGAAAGGCGTTTCTCTGACAAACAAAAAGCCCCTCCTTCTAGAGGACACGCGCTTGCCAGCTGCAGCCCACTGTTTATTTTATAGTTTTACTGGAACTTGGACGTTAACAGATGATTTTCCAACAAAAGAAGATAATCCTACAGTACACTGAAATTTGTTTAGATCTACCAGAGAAACTCGTCTCCGACAAGTCATTCGATGCTTATTGGCTAACCTTACAGCGAGTGCCTCTTCGGGTGACTTAAAACTTTCTTCAGAGTAAGGATACATATACTATGAACTGCAAGCAAAATAATTATTTGATAACTGGCTAAAACACACGTATACTACTGCTATGTCAAAACGCGGATGAATCAAAACGCAATTTTCCTATAATCTAGTATTCCTAGAAACAATAAATAAAAAAAACATATATGGGAAGTAAATGTAGTAAATGTCATCACACATTTCATTTAGGCCTACGACATGGTATTTACTGTAAGCCATTGTCATGGTTCCAATAGACAAAAGACAGGGCCTACATTTGTTATTCTCTAACGCCTACGGATGTGCATGAATCAACAACAAAAAATTAAGATATTCGAGTATTAACATGTGGAGATTCTTTAAGCATTATTGTAGCTATTGATGTTGTTAAGTAGCTTCACCTATAGGCTAATTATGTGATTTAGATGTATTCGTAGTTAACTTATATAATATATTCTAATGTTATATTTACGCATTATTTCTCCGACTTGTTTTTTTCCACATTGCAAGGCTAAAAATAAGAATGTGAATGGCTTATTAATGTAAATTAATCGTCCTCGCCACCATCGCCATCATCATCATAGTTCTAAGAATTATTATCATTATCTTGTTGTGAACACAGAAAATCTTAAAGGTTATCATGACCTTTCTGAATGCTAATCTACGCAGTTCGGTCCAGAGAAGTAGTAAAAGCAACAACCAGTGCGGCTCAGCTCTTCACGCAGTTTGAAAGCGCCCAGACGCCCTCCGGTGGACACATCCAAAACAGGCCCATCCGACAACTACGAAAGCTCAATTCGAGAACGCGCGTCTGTTATTCAGAATTAAAATCACGCAGTGGTTGAATATCATGTAAAAGCAGAAAACGTGTTGTATGTGAAGAATTAATTTAGGATAAGTTTGTCGTGCGTTGTTTATATTCAATGTAGATGTTTCGGAATGATACATGCAAATTATATTTTTAATGTAAACGTTTTTTTTTCCCAATAGCTTTTTAAACGGCATACCGTTTTATATATGGCCGTTTATATAGCTCAATATTTAATATAACTATTGCCAAATTTTCTATTAAATTGGCCGACATCATGGAGATGTTCTGTGTTGATGGTCAGTGGTCTTGACATCCTTTGTGACATGACGATACTCCCCGCCCCATCATGGATGAAACACGCTATCTGACATGACGTTGACTCCCCCTCATTTTACTATATTTTGTATTTTGCTCGAGGATGCAACAGCCGGTATGGGACTTGAACAAGCAACCTCACGGTTACAACCACTGCACCACGAGCTGCCCATTGTGCATCCAGTTGTAATAAATGGTTCATGAAGTGTGCTAGCGCTCGTTGCTTTCTGTCCGTTTTTGCAGGGGTATCTTTTCAGAAGTGTAAAGATATGGTTTTGTTCGATCATTAGCGGGTTGCAAAGATAAGAAATAGCTCAGGTTTAAGAGCCACACACAAAGGCCAGAACCAGATGCGATAAAAAGCTGAGTAAATACATCTCAGAGTGGTGACGCTCTTCTGGATTGTTGACGGAGTCTAATGGCCGGCACACATATTAATGTTCCCTCCTTGCATGCTCCTGGGGCAGAAGGGGAACCTTCAGAGTCCTCCAGTGTGAAATGGCTGGAGATCATCACAGGCATCTGGAGGGAGTCTGGGTTGCACGCCTAAAGGTTTTATGCTCTGCATCTCATTGCTAACCCTAATCCTGACATTAAGAAGTGCACTTGTGTCGTTCTGTGTTAGCATGTGTTGGACAGCTGTTGACGGTGGGCTCCAGCGCTCAGCTCTGTGTGGCACGTTTCTCCCCTGACCCTCTGACCCTGGTCAGACGTACAGAGGACACACTGACATCACAACATTGTGGAGGACCCCTGACGCACAATGTCCTCCTTGCTTCAGAAAACATTTATTTCCACACCAACAAAGTAGTGTATCTCTGCGTAGCTGTTTGTTTTTCTGGGACATGTCATTTTGGTGAGATGGAGTCCTGCAGATCACATGGGGTTTCAGCCTACCCCGATATGGCTCTAAATTAGTGTGAGGGCTAGGGAGAAGACTCTGGCCACAACAAAACCAGCCATGGAGGCTGCAGGGAATTCTTGTGAGTATAACAAGACAAAAATATTTCTATATAAACTCCTTCCCATGACTGGTGATGGTGCTTTCAGGTCACACAGATGACATAGAAAGAAAATTAACTTCATACAGCTATCAAATTGCAAGGATAGGTCCGCTCTGTGTTGTGTTCTGGCCGAAATCAGAAACAAGCTCCACATTCGTGCACAATATAATAATAAAAAAATGTGCACCTAGAAAGGAGGTTCCAGTCCTGGATGCAGCCTCCTTCACCCCTGGCCTTGGAAAGGCGCCTCAATCCCACGATGGTCACGAGTCGTCTGCAAATGTGTTTGAGAAAAGGGGAGATTTTTCTGGTTCAGGAACAGATCACACCCTTATCACTCCTTAATGTAACTAAATTTACACAATCCCTGTGTTTGTACACATGCATGGAGATAACTGAGATTTCGCTTTGAGGTTAACAGGAGCATTTAGCTACCTGAAATGTTATTTTTACATTATCGTTGGTGACGAATAAATAACTCTCTCTGTTTGGTGAGAGCTGGGTATAAAGTAGCACACACCTGTTACATACTTTGCCGCCTTTTTGGGGAAGCTATCAGTTTCTCATTAAACAACAATTATGGCCCTGGGGAGTCCTGTAAAAATGGTCCACTGTGAAGTGTATCACAGTTATAAGTTACACGCTTCTTTATTATTATTATTATTATTATTATTATTATTATTATTATCATCATTATTATATTTTTCCTTTACATTATTTCCTGTCAGAAAAAAGGAAATAATTGTTGGCTAAAATAAAT
>JAOVYW010038931.1:15784-27053 GCA_025775045.1 Hiodon tergisus | reverse complement strand
TGTATGGATTACTTGGGTTGTTACCAACATCTGGTGAAAATGTCATGTCAATAGCACCTTTGGAAATATATTTACTGTGTTCAATACTTATTTCACCCGCTGTATATATGTATATGTCCTCAGAGCCCTCTGATTGCTCCAGATCCTGGACATTGGATCTCTGTGTGCTGGCCACTGTGGTGATAGTTCTGTTCACATTCGCCCTCTGCTGGTTTGGAAGTGTCTGTATGTAAGTGGATTCCAACCATCTTCTTTCCGTCACCTCTTTTGACATACAGGCACTGTCACTGTTAAGTGTAAAAGAGAATGACCAGATAAAGGCTAAAACTTTATTTCTTTATTATTTTATAGATCCTGGCGTGGGACTAAGAGGGAAAAGAAAGGTATTTTACTTGAGGCTCCTTGAGCAAGAAAAGGATTTGATCGATCGGCCTAACGACTCTCCAGAAAAATGTCTTTACTCTATAATTTATACACATCTTTACTCCAACTTACTCACATCTTAAAAAAGTAAAATGCAATAGCTTGACATAATAAATATCCATGATGGGATCAGTTTATGCTGACCTGTCCGTTTCGATGTCCGAGTATTGGTGTTAAAGGCAGGGGGATGTGGGTGTTTTAGACTGAATTTGTATTTACTATTTGTTTGTGTTACCTGCTTTCAGTGAAGGGATCGTTGCCTGCTCTTGCCAGTAAAGTTTTGGACATAAAAAGAGATACTGAAGTGTTAATAAACATAAGAGTTGTGGTGTTGTTAAATTAGCTCTGTAATGTATTTTTAAACAGATATAGGTTATTTACATATTTTCAGGTTCTCCAAATTAAAGGACACCATGCACTGTATTGCCAACAGTCTTGCCAGAACATGAGCTTTTGCAATTAAAAAGTGTAATACTGTTTTTGCGAATATTTGCACGATAAGAATATAGTATGTCCCTCATATTTCTATAGTTTTAAGTTGGGAAAGTATATATTTTGAAAAGAAACAAAGGTCTTCCATTCCTGATTGCTAGGCTGACTTGTGAGCATTAACTTCAAGGTTGATGCCCAACCAATATATGTCATGTGCATTCCCCTGATGTCTGTTCTGCTTAACGCACTCCCCTACTATCTGATCTGTTAAATGCACTCCTCTAATGTCTGATCTGCTTAACGCAGTCCCCTAATGTCTGATATGCTTAACGCTCTCCCAAAATGTCTGATATGCTTAACGCACTCCCCTGATGTCTGATCTGCTTAATGCACTCCCCTGAAGTCCGTTCTACTTAACGCTCTCCCACAATGTCTGATATGCTTAACGCACTCCCCTGACGTCCGTTCTGCTTAACGCTCTCCTCGAATGTCTAATGGCTTAATACAAGCACCTTCCAGGGGAGGATTATTTAATGTAACTTTTTTAGTACATTTGTAAGTACATTACAAGATAATTTCATGGAAGACTCAAATTCAACATTATTTGAATATATAAAGTTTTAAATGATCCTGCCTGTCCTGACGATGTCATCTATTATGTTTTTGTGTTTATTTTTTATATTTTTTTTCACATATTCTAAATGTTTTTTTCCCCTCATGATTTTCACAGTGGTATTTTGGTGATGTGTGTGCATTATACTACAGATATTACTGTAACATTATACTACAGATATTATCTAGTATTACATACTACGGGAATTACAGAAACAGACTCAACGAAAGTACTGTGGAATATCTAAAATTAAGTTGCCTGAATTATGCCACATATTAAAACCTTAATGAATGCACTGTGTTTAGTGCTTACCTGCGATAGGATTTTTCTCAGACAACAATATTAATAAATAAAAAGAAGGTATGGTGAAAACCTGGTGTCCTTGTAAGTTTACTCTGGCTCTTCTGATCCTCTGATTTTGTACTCACTCCCTAGTTTTGGAATAGGAACCAGTGTGAAGCTGGCAACAACACTTCCTCTGTCTGTGATAACACCGTCTCATTCAGCTTCCGATACAAAACCATTTCCAAAACCAGTTGCATAGCTACAAAGACCTGTATGAATTAGCAAGCTAAATTAATTTAATAGATGATTCCATGTTGCTAATTGATTAAACACAAATCTTGGAGTCATATTTATACACACCTATAGAATTGGGAGCTAAACCTAAAAAGTTTTGAAACAAAGGTTACTGTAGTGAATACTTTTACTTGCCTTCAAAACAGACTTGTATTATTTTCTGGAAATCTTTTTACTTTTATGTGGAATATGTAGTTATTCATTTGTTATTCATTCATACCACATTAATCTTAAATAGTGTCCATTTACTAAATGGCCGTTCACTAAAATATCCGTAGAATACATTAAATTGTTCAAACTCAGTGGGTTTGCGATGTAGGAGGGCTGCGAAGCAGTGGCGGACTGTCTGAGGGGCACCAGCACGCAGAAATTCGTGATCCAGTTATGGTGAAACAGTTCCAAACCCTGGTTAAGATTTAAATTGTTTTGTTATGTCACTCAGATTTTAAGTATAACTACTACACCTCTGTAATAAAAACACACAGGAGCACCCTAGAGGGCACTGCATCACAATTTTTCCATTGGAAGTGTGCCCATTAGGGCACTGCATCACGTTTTCTAGCACATTGGCCCACCGTAGAGGGCACTTTATCATGTTTTATCAACAATTAGACCCTATTTCCGCGTCCCGAAAACAGTAAAAAAAAAAAAAAACCTTTATGAGGATGTAAATTGAAGTATTATCTAGTTGGCAAAATACAATTTTACTTTATTAACAGATTACTTACCGGTAATTGTATTATGAAATAACGCTAAATAAAGCTAGCTAGCTACTTACTCAGTTTAAATGAAAAGAAAAGAAACCGGGATACTAGCTGATCCTCAGCTTTAGTACAATACGGAGATGGGGTTTTTGTTCACCAAACATAAACAAAGAGAGGTCTCTCAATTGTTCCATTCATTATCAGAATAGATTTGTCCCTTTACAGGAAAATCTCTAAATCGTGAAAAAAAATTTTTACATTAATATGCATTGTATGCATTTTACGATATTATGAACTACTAATCATTTTTTCAGTTGTACAAAAACGCATATTCATATATACATATGAAATTGTCTCTTACGTATGGGGGCAAGAGACAACTTGGCGTTGGTATTTAACTAAATTAACTAATTTATCAATTGGTGTTTAATTTGGCGTTATTTTTGTACGGAGCTCCGTAATAACCACTGGATCATCCCCATTAATACGCCGATTTCAGTAAGTCGAAATTGACCCAATTTTGTCAGCTTCTGTCCACAATTGTCTATTACAGTGCATGCATGCATTCCTAAATAGAATTCCCTGTTGGCTCTTTAATAAAAACGTCAGCCGGTAGTTTCCTTGCTTGAAACCATTTGAGTGACAGGTGGAAAAAGAGGGCAGGCCGATCTCTGTTACGTTTCGTAATGGTGTACTGCTGCACTTTTAAATTGGAGCCGCTGGTAAGCGATTGGTGATGAAGGTGAGAGTAGGCGCGGTAATCCGTTGAATGGAGGTCGCGGTTTTGTGAGGGCAGTGTGTAATACACCAACGGATCTACAGAGAGCGAGTCTTTCTGTGTAGCGGACATAAATATTAAAACAAGAGAAAGAGGCGGAGCCAATGCCCATCTGTTTACAGTTTAGGGGATGTCGACTCGCACGTAAACCCAGAGCAAAGAAAACATTGGAATGAGGGTGTTGATGAATTAGTCCCAGTTAGTTTTTATTACCATTAAAAGCGAACTCTTGTGTCACGCGGGGAAAGTGAGATTTATAAATTTTATGTTTGAGGACATAAGGCAAGTAAGCGACTGTGGACAGAATGTAAAGACTACCGAATTTGATTTGTTGTACAGCAGTTTTTGTGTCGATGGTTTGCTAAATGTTTGATGGGTTTTATTCCACGACCCCGATGTACTGTTGATCTCAGTTAGATCGTCTGAAGAAAACTAATTTGCTAGTTTGGTCGCAAGACCACGTTAAAATTCTGTATTAATTATTTATGTAGCGAACACACAATCTAAATAAGACGGATTCACTGCGTGAAGGATGCGCTCCGTGGACAACAATAATGTATCCGAGAGCGTGACAGAAGATAACCCCAATGAACATGAAAAAATGGGGGTGAATGGTATTGACAATCAACCTGAAACACAGATCTGCGAAAAACAGACGGTTGACGGCGATCAATCCGCGGCGTCTGAAATGGAACTGACCGCCCCGGAGAGGGGAAATCGTTTGGAGAATCGTGACGACGTGGAAGGAGAACCGGGAAAAGAAGACAACACTGTGCACCTTATCGAAACCGGATGCGTGGACAGAACGCCAAGCGGTCCAGGCTCCGAAACCCGACTTAAGGACCTCGGCACTGAACACGGACACGGGTTCGTCGCGCCCGAGGGTGGATTCGGTTGGCTCGTGGTCTTTGCTGCCACTTGGTGCAATGGCTCAATCTTCGGAATTCAGAATTCCTTCGGTATTCTCCATATGATGCTTTTAAAAGACCACGAAGATTCCAATGACCACGCTTCTCAGTTTAAAGTAGGTGAGTACAGTGACACCTGTTGATCCTGTTTGTGCTGTTGCAAGATGGCCTGCAGGTGGGAATAATTTGGGAATAACTATGAGCGATGCACTTTACTCCTCGCAACAACAAAATGCCACAAAACGTTGTTACTAGTTACTATTTAATAGTTTTTGTCTATGCGTCTACAAACCGTAAAAATTTTGGTTCAGACTACAAAAAGAAAAATTATTAAAGTATTTAATAATTTCTCCGTGTTTCTCCCAATGGGTTCTTTGAGCTTATTTAAGTCTCAATTGTTGCAGACAAGGTAATTGCTACCGCTGCACCCCTATGTTGTCGCTCAATAGGGGCCTAAGAACAACTAGCTGTTACCAGGGTTACGTTTTTTGTCTGTTGGGGCATTATTACAAAAAAAAGAAAATGTAGTGTGTTCACCGTTCTGTATATTATACGATTACCTACATTATACTGTTGAATCTATAGACCTTACAAGTGTTCCAGATTCACAATATATAATTTTATTGTATATTATATTTTATGTTGTATCATTTGCCAATTGAATTCTGACTATATTTGGATACAGCCTTGCTTCTGATGTCTGATACTGAAAGTTGATGCACAAGGTCGCATTCATTGTTGTTTATGGGAATAAGCCACCGATATGGGCCCTGATGTAGGCATCTTCTCAGAGGGCACAGATGTGTGGATATGGCCGATGTGTACTCCCCTTCAGAGTTTACGATGCTAATAATACTAGCAAATGTTTATTAACAAGTCGGTTGTGTTTGTTTTCCCTTCCTGCTGCTACTGTCGTACTTCCAGTGGGGCAGAAATCTGTGCAGCTGGAGTTTCGGTCAGCCTGGTGCCCCCCTGTGTGTGTGTCTATGGATCTTACAGTAATATCTCATTCTGGCCCTCCTCCAAACTAGGTCCCTGCTATCCCCAGTTCCAGCTGTTCCAACACTCACTGAGGCCTGGATGGGGCCCTGGTGTTAATTAGTGACTTCTTCCCACACATCTAGTTGTTTGGGTTTTTGTGCCTGACCATCTTTTACCTGCGGAAAGTCAGGCTATTTTCTCTAGATGTATTTGCCTCTGTTCAAACCCACAATTCTCATGAACCGTGAAACCAAATTGCAATGGATTTTTTTATTTTTTTATTTTTTTAAAACATAGAAACTACTATTGCCATACTGTAAATAATAGCTACATGAGTTGAACGTATGTTACTTTTAAACCAAATGATTAGCATTGGGGTTTCTGCTGGAAATGGGAAATGCTTTGTGGGATTTGTGCAAGAAATGCAAGAAAAGGTCAACACTATAATCTGCGAGACAGAATGCAATGCAAAATACACATTTATATGAGTTTCTACATTTATCTGTTGCAAGTGTTGGTCATTTGTTGGATACGCTTAATCTTCAGTTGGTGAACGACCTGGCAAAAAGAACCTGGTTAGTCTCTTTTGGAGCTCTTTTAGCCCTGTTGCCAAGTGTGGGACGTGCGTTTGTGAATGAATGATTGGAGTAGTGAAGGGAGGACCTTACAATGGACCTTACACCTGTAACTTACAATGGAACAGAAACCAGGCCTTGACTATCAGTTGCAGACCGCCGCTGTGTGGTCACACGCGCAGACCGCCGCAGTTTGGTTGCTTTTGCAGACCGCCGGTATATTGCTGTGTGGTCGCAAGGCATTTGCTTTGTTCTTCATTTCGGGCTTGAAACATGCACTCGCTCTTAATCTCTCAAAAAAGAGTTACCAACTTAAACTAAAAACTTGAAACTAAACCAACTTAAGGCTTGAGGGTATTCAGCAGTAATCATAATTTTTTATGAATTTTTGATGTGGAGCTCCAGTTTGGCCTTGAATAGCGAGTGTTAATGTTTAATCCTTGTTTTGGGATTATCAGAGTGCCCCTACTATGCAAAATATAGGTCAACACATGAGCGCAAAAGCAGTGAAAACATTATTGTAATTTAAGGGACAAACAATATCCTGATTATGCTGCACCAAACAAGTAATCCAGGGATGCATTTATGAACTGACTTTTTATTTCCTAAGGATTTTACCACATAGCATGTTTTATTCTTGTGACATTTACATTGTCATAAATTGTAGGAACTATTTCTTTTTCTTAAGAGCCATGTTCAAAAAGCAGGTGTTCAAAGCAGGACATGCTTCGAATTTCAAACGTCCTGTTCTTTACAACCGGTGGATCTGCAGCCGTCCAGTCGACCCTCCGCCTTTATCCAGGCTTGGGACTGGCTCAGAGACTGCAGGATTGCGGACCCAAGGCAGAGAAGCATACAGCATGGTATTCCAAGGTGGTCCCCCATCCAAGCACTAACCAGGCCCAGGCCTGTTTAGCTTTCAAGATCAGATGAGATCGGGCATAGTCAGGAGAGCTCTAGGCTGCTAGGAACCATTTAGATGTTTAAAATACATATGTTGCATGGATCAAGTTGAAGAACTATGTTTTTTACACACAGATCAGTTAATGGACAAATGGCGTGCCTTTACCCACCGAGCCACTCGGGAGGGGGAGTGCCTTTACCCACCGAGCCACTCGGGAGGGCGAGCGCCTGTACCCACTGAGCCACTCGAGCATCCTTACTCATCTGTCACGTTACCAGCAGTCTGGAGGAAGAGGAACGAGCTGGAATGTTTTACCAAAAAGATATCAGAGCCCTGAGTTACAGATGGAGTCCTCATGATATTGATGGCCAGTGTTATTCTCCACTTCCTATTTCTTAGTTAATGAGGCATTGCTAAATATGTGCATTAGCCAGACTAATGTAGCCTGCACTACACAGTGCTTAGTCAGGCTTGTGTAACTCCTACCCATAGCTGAAACAATGCAGGCAGGGGAAATTGTATGAAATGCTAACAATGATCCAAAATGAGCCTAAACGAAATGAGCCTTTCCCTGCTACAGAACGTGGGGTTAGGTCTGAAAATGGCCTTTAGTAAGTGCCTTTCCTCTGGTCCGGCACAGAACCACCTCACTGCACCTAAAAATGTAAACCTCTGAGCCAATAAATCCGACACAAACCCCTGGGGCTTTGGTTGCGAAATGTTGGTCAGTGTTGTTATTACATAAGGCTTTGAAAACCTGCCAGCCCCTTTCTACATTGTAAAGCATTGCTCTCAAACATGGCTCTCGAAAGCCTTACATAAGGGGATTTTTCTCTATATTTGTTTCCCCTGAGAGGATGCACAAGTCCCCTCTTTGGGGGTGCCTACAGGATGCACACGTCCCCTCTTTGGCGGTGCCTACAGGATGCACAGCACCTGTAAATATAGTTTTAGCATATTTACTGATGTGAAGATGTCTTTGGAGCACTTTTGCACAGTGTTGCAAAGTAATGTAGTCGCAGGGGAAGCAGGCGTTCCCCGACAGTTGCTTGATCTACTCCGCTCCTCACTGTTTGCTGGTTATAACATTACCATACAGGACAGCCAGGACAGTATTTACACAGTAATCTAAATTCCGACATGACATGAAAAAACTGCTTTCTGTCATTAATAAGAAAATGTTCACCGAGCATTCTTTTTTTTTTTTTTTACTTGAAGACGTTTTGTCGGGGAAAAATACCCCTTGAGACACCAGGACCCCACAGATGAGCATTTATGGGCCCCAGGCCCTGTCTATTCCCAGAATAGAACAACTGCAACAATCTGGGTGTGAATTCAAGCTCTTCGCGTTTATTACATTTGCAAATGGGGAGGCAGTCTTACCCACTACTCTTCCAAAGTTACAATGACAAAGCCTCCTCTTTATATACAGTTCAAACAACACGTTCAGTACTTTTCCACCTCGCAGGGTGGGTCAGAGAGAAAAACCAGTCTGAACTAGATCAGACACCTGTAGCTTTCGAGCCCCTCAGCATGACCCAAACTTTCCCAAGGAATAATAATGGTGTGTGTAGGAAGCACCCATCTCTCCCCAACTGGTCTTCCTTATCAATTAATGAACTTCTCATGGTCAGATACCAGGCCGCTTCATTCCATTTTTGGAAGTACGCCCAGCACCTCCGGTTTTGTTTTCTTACACAGCTTCTGGCCAGTAGAAGCTATACAATATAATTATTATATTATTGCATAAAATGAAATGAAATGAAAATTGTAATTAATTAATTTTAAAAAGGATAATAAAAACATTTGATTGTAAAAAAGTTATAAGATGACCAAATTAAAAAATAGCCATAGTTATTTTTGATATTCTATGACATATTAATTACAAAGTTATTTGCACCCCATCATCTTCGGTTGCTGATAGTTAGTCCAGCTGTCATAATACATTTAAAGTGAAAGCAAGCTCCTTACACAGCAGCAGACCAATCTCTCATTATAGGTCAGTTTTCACACTTTTTCCCATAACACAGAATATAAAAATATGATTTTATTAAATACTCTTCTCCTGATAACAATGTTTTCTACAAAACACAAATACAAAGTATCACTTCTAGAAATGTAAATGGTTGATGCGTTTTTAAAAATTTCTCCCACAATATCAGAAGCAATATGATATATAAAACATTTATTGCAGATTGTATTGAAATGAATTAACTTCCTGAGAGTAGTGGCCAAAAGTGATGTCCGGAGGGGATTTTTGCACAACATTTTCTCTTAATGACCTTACAGTTTCAATTAAACCATCAAAACATGAGGAGTATGTAATATTGGAAAAATATTATGTAAAAATATATGTAAAATTCTGTTTTCAAAGAGTCAACAGCTTTGTAGGTCCTTCCAACACCTGCCGCAGACATGCATCCCGGTACCATCATGTTTCCCCCGCCGTGCTTAATGGTGCCACGCATGCATTTGGTATCAAAATGCCCCCCTCGTCTCCTATGAACATACTTGACGCCATCCGACTCCAGCATGTTGAATTTTGACTCGTCGGACCACAGAACATGGCTCCAATCTTCCACATTCCAATCCTTATGTTCTTCGGCAAAGGCAAGGCGTTTTTTGCGGTTGACAGAACTTATAAATGGTTTACTGCTACACAACCTCTCAGTCCAGCCTCTTGTAGCCGTCACCTTGCAGTGTGAGATGAAATTGGAGGTTCCTCACCATTGCACGTCTCTTCCAGAACTTTGGAAGCTGTTTTGAAGTGGTCACACATTGAGGTGATGTTCATTCTCCTGTCAAAATGCTCGCTAGTCTTCCTTGGCCGGCCAAATCGCTTTACATTCTGCACGGTACCGGCCTCATGGTCCTTTGTGATAATCCTGCGGACAGTGCGACCTTTGAAATCCAGCACACGGGCAATATCCAAAGCTGATTGACCAGATTTTGCCATTTTGACAATAGCATCTTAGGTTGCAGAGGACAGCTTTTCACCAAAACCCAGAAATTAACGTGTAATTATACAGTCAACACCTTAATTGACACACCTGTAGCAATTATAGGGTGGGAATAATGAGTGCAAACTTTCTATGACTGCACGGAAAAATTTTGGCCAATGTATTTGGCATGTTTCATTGCAAATGAAGTTAAATTGAAATGATTAACAAGTAAAATAATTGAAGCTTGAAATGCGTACATTAGTTTTACACTCCAAGTACAACTACAACATGAATACAAAATCTTTGGAACATTTTAAATAATATGTTTGAACAAAGGCGTACATTTTCCTAGGTTGGACATCACTATTGGCCACTACTGTATGCTAATTTATTCATTCTTGTGTTAATCTTAGTCTTGGACGCAAAAAGAAGTTTCATACACTAAACATGCACTAATAATAAGTCTTCTCTCTTTGTCCTAATAGACTGCTCTCTCCGTTCTAATATGCTGCTCTCTTTAGTGCTGAAGTAGAGATTTATTTTTGCTTAGTTTACTGCCTCTCCAGTCGCCCACTTCACACTCTGTGACATAGAATGTCTCGGATGCCTGGATTGGATGTCTCTTTTTTGGTTTCTCCGATTAAATGCTGTTGCTCACAGTACATATTAAGTGTGGGGGGAAAGCTAGTCTCTGTGTGCACCTTCTGCTCTTTTCTGAGGTTCACCCTACAATACTGTTTTGTGCTTTGTGGTACAGATTTGTCAGTCTGCTCAGAGATCATGGACCAAGATCTAATCGTAGACAAATAAACACAGAATCAATAATGCAGTGTTTTGATTCTCTGAGAGTCTGTTTTCGCGAGCAGCATTGGTAAGATGGCGACTGCTGCTGAGACTGTGGACCTCAGGCTGTGTGGAGGTCCTGTTGTATTTCTTTCCCAGGGCCTCAGAGACGAGCCGCTAATCTTCAGATCCTGGGGGCCGGAGGAGAGCTTGGTCCCTGCAGCCTGTCAGACCGTATCTGTCAGCCTTGGTGGGCACCAAGCCCGTGTTGGTTTTCTTCCCCTCGGCCTTTGGTTCTTTTTTTTGTTCTCAAGCTGACCTGTCCTGATTCTCCTTAATGAGTTTCTTCTGAGGCCTTATGAAGTTCTGTGGTTGATTTTGGAGTGAGAAGGGGGGTATTGGTCAGGTGCTGGAGCTTGTTCTGTGGGCTGTCGCAGGGAATCGGTCAGGTTCTGGAGCTTGTTCTGTGGGCTGTCGCAGGGAATCGGTCAGGTTCTGGAGCTTGTTCTGTGGGCTGTAGCAGGGAATCGGTCAGGTTCTGGAGCTTGTTCTGTGGGCTGTAGCAGGGAATCGGTCAGGTTCTGGAGCTTGTTCTGTGGGCTGTAGCAGGGATTCGGTCAGGTTCTGGAGCTTGTTCTGTGGGCTGT
>JAOVYW010038931.1:0-11551 GCA_025775045.1 Hiodon tergisus | reverse complement strand
GCCCGCCGCACAAAATGCGCTCTTCGCTGGGCGAAGGCCCGCCGCACAAAATGCGCTCTTCGCTGGGCGAAGGCCCGCCGCACAAAATGCGCTCTTCGCTGGGCGAAGGCCCGTCCGTACAAAATGCGCTCTACGCTGGGTGAAGGCCCTCCTGTATAAAACGCGCTCTTCGCTGGGTGAAGGCCCGCCCGTACAAAATGTGCTCTACGCTGGTGAATGCCCGCCCGTACCGCGTGCTCTTCGCTAGGTGATGGCCCTTCTGTACAAAATGCGCTCTTCGCTGGGTGAAGGCCTGTTTCGCAGCCCTGTTTTTTCTGGCCAGAGGAAAGGAACAAACCCCGGCCTTTGTCGCACATGTGATTAAGCAGTCAGGGAGAGGGGCGGGGCCGGGCAGCCAGCGCGGTCATGATCAAACGGCACAGGAAGCCGCACACTCTGCATATTCTAAAAACATTGAGTCGCGCGGCCATTGATGTTACCTGCCTTGTGGCGCCTCTCAAAGAAGAGAAAATATTTAACTTGAGTTGCAACCTTTGGGCTCAGGAAGTGGCTCTGAACATATAGTTACTGTGGTTCCCCGAAACTGGGTGGGATTGGAGAAAAGCCTGTAGCCTTCCGTTTCCTGTGATTGCCTTCTCTTGACTTTTAAAGGTTATATAAGTTTAACTACATTCATATTGTATAACCGTCAGCAATTAAATGCATCCAAAACCTAAATAAATTATAAAAGTTTTTTTTTTTTTTTAAGTTAAAGTTTTTAAATGATGAAGGTGCAGAAAGAAATATCCTATATTTTAATATAGAACACAAATAGGTAGGTCTAAAAGTAATCATCGTGTTTTGCATACAAGAAATCTTTAAAAAGTTTGCTAAATAAAAATTGGGACTGCTTTGTGTCTGCAGATCAACTTTGTGAAGGAGCAGTTCAGAGAGACCCAGAAGGAGTGGGTTCTGTTGGTCTGCATTGGTGCATCTTCAGGAGTGGGTCGGCTGGTTTTCGGCAAGGTGGGGGACCTCATTCCAGGAGTTAAGAAGATCTACATGCAGGTAGGATGACACTGGTGTAAGGAGTTCCAAGGGGAAAGGTAGTCATTTAATATACGGAACTGTACTATAGTCTTTGGCACATTGTAAAGTTAAGATGCTTTCAAAAATTATAAAATGAAAAGTAAAAAAAATTCTATGAAAGGCAGTAAAAAAACAAAAAAATGTATTTTTAAACAAATGAATCAAGTGTGTGTATATATGTATGTGTGTATGTATGTGTATGTATGTGTATATATATATATATATATGTGTGTGTGTATGTGTGTGTGTGTGTATGTATATGTGTGTGTGTGTGTGTATGTATATGTGTGTGTGTGTGTGTGTATGTATGTATGTATGTGTATATATATGTATGTATGTATGTATGTGTATATGTATATATATATGTATATGTATATGTATGTATATAAATATCCATCCACGCAGCAAGGATTAAACGGCACTATCAGTTGCTATCAACACAGCAATTGAAGTAATGACATTTCGTAGAAGTACTGTGGCAAGTTCTCCAAGATGCTCGGAACTATCTACCTGCCGAGAATTGATGCAGTTTTAAAGGCAAAGGGTGCTCACATCAAATATTGATTCATTTGTTTTAAAATTATTTTTTTTGTGTTCTACTGTTTACTGCCCTTTATAGCATTTATTTTACTTTTCATTTTGTAGTTTTTGATAGCCAAGTTCTTCATCTTAGCTTTACAAACTTTTTTTTTTTTTTACATGTGCCTAAGACTTTAGCACAGTACTGTAACAGTTGACATGGCCTCCACGGAGCCCTGTACTCAACATCAACAATATATATTTTATACATATATATTTGGTTTGACCAACCTTTGCCTTTAAAACTGCCTCGATGATGTTGAGATCAGGGCTCTGTGGAGACCATGTCATCTGTTACAGAACAAATTTTCTACTGACACATTAATGCAGAAGACAAAAAATTAACATCAAAGACTACATTTATGTAAAAAGGCTAGGGTGCCTAAGACTTTTGCACAATTGTGTGTGTGTGTGAGATTTAGACCAGGAAGGACAAGGGTTAGTGTTTAAAAGTGTTTTCTGTTGATGCCTTCCCCATTGTTTGCGAGTGTAGGACCCATTTAATTAAACCAGTTCAGATGTATGAGCTTCGCTATAGAAACGTGCTTCATTTCCAGTTAAGCAGGACTCGCCCCACCCCAGTCCATTAACGGGTGGGGACCGGGGGGACCCTTGTGTAAGAGTGGTGCTTGTCGGCAGACAGCGTACGACTCAGTCCGCCATCTCGTGTGTCTCCACCAGGTAGCCTCGTTTTCAGTGCTGGGGCTCATGTCTATGATGATCCCCCAGTGCTACGTCTTTGAGGGCCTGGTGGTGGTCTGCGTATTCCTGGGTCTATGTGACGGCTGCTTTATCACAATCATGGCACCCGTCGCTTTTGAACTGGTGGGGCCCATGCAGGCCTCCCAAGCTATTGGTTACCTGCTTGGACTTATGGCCCTTCCCATGACTGCCGGGCCTCCAATTGCAGGTAAGAAACCCAAGTCCCGCCTTTAGCCAGCGGCTAAATCTCCTCTAACTCTAGCTTTTAGACATGTGATGCTTTATTTCTGAGCACCCGAGACTGGATGACAGTCTTCAGGCCTAAATCTGGATTCTTTCAGCTGCCATGATAACCATCGCAAGGGAGTGCTTTGCTAAGCAGGTCTTTTTATATATTTGTATGAAACAGAGCGGCAGAAAAGAGAGGGCTGCGCTATTCTGGCTTCCCATTGCAGTCGAAGTTACCATGGTGACATTACTTACGACAGCATAGCCAAAGTTATGCTCTCTCTAAACTTTGTTGTGTTTTTAACATTTAACTGACAGCTAGCTATTTTTACTGAAGTTTTTTCAATTGCTTTGTTTTTCAATGTTTCAAGGAATTTATTAGTTCAGTTTCCAAGTCAGGTAATTAACTTTTTATTTTAACACCAGAAATTGGATGCTCCAATATCTATTATAATTTTTTATAAACTGTATAAATGTAAGTCTTCTACATACTCTGTTCTACTGGTAGCAGGGCTAGCTGCAAGACGTAATAGCTAACTACAATATTTCTTGAACTCAATAGTAGTTTATATTTTATTATTAATCGATCAATCAATAAATAAATAAAGTATAATATCAATGGTTTCATATATTACTATAGGCAGCATGTATAACCGTAGCTAGGAAATGATCATTTTACTGCCCAATTCAGACTTTCCCCCCAGCGTCAGATTAAGATTTTCTTGCTGTTCTTGTCAGGCACAGAATGTTGGCTAGAGCAACAGTAACCATGGTGGGCTGAGCCACATCGTAATTTAGTACACACCATTCAGTAATGGGACGTTTCGTTGATCTACAGTGCAGTTCACAATTAAAAACCGAGCCTCTGTGGACTTCAGTTTCACAGCAGGTAGCATTTGCTCTTCTGAAAAAACATGGCTGTTCAGGTCTGTAGCTAGTCTCAGTATGGTACAGCTGAGGCCTGTGGTCGGCCGGAACCAGAGTTGTGCTGCCTCAGTCTGTCCCCTCTTTGCCACAGGTCTCCTGCACGACTACTTTGGAAACTACCACGTGGCTTTCTACCTTGCTGGGGTCCCGCCCATGGTGGGCGGCCTGGTGCTATTCTCGGTGCCCTTCATCCACCAGCGCCTGCAGAAGGCCAGACCAAAGGCCCAGGCCGACCCCAGTGCGGACAAAATGCTGAACTCGCCCAACGGGGGCATGCTGCCGGGCCTGACTGACGTGGAGACTCACATCTGAACAGCCTGCACAGACAGGTGCGTGTTGCTACCAGGTTCCTAGGGCCTTAAGCCAATAACGTCCCACTCTCTGAAAGTTAGCATATTAAATGTTAGTAAAAAAATCTTTTGGAAACTATAGAGAATGCCGTCGCCCATGTCACCATCAGCCATGACCACGTAATCGGCCCCTTTCTGTAGATTTGGACATTGATTGCTCAGTGGGTTTGGAAGACCTTTAAAACCACTGGCAGTTTTCCCCACTGGCTTTTTTTTTTTTTTTCTTTCCCCTGATATAAGTTAGGAGTGTGGCAGGGGTTATATGTAGAGCATAACCTTGGATAAAGGAAACGGTGAACACTGAACGATTGCTTAGTCATCCTAACGAGGCACAATGACCACGATTCTGAATCTATACATTGCCCCAGGATGAATCATTACAGGGAGCTTCTGTAATTTATTTTTCTTAACTACAGCTCTAGGTTTTCTGACTAAAGGCAGAACAACGTTATAGTTTCCAAAGTGAATTTAAATAAAACACTGTACCTTAATGCCAGGTATAATTGCTGTCACCTGCTCGTATTCCGTTCATGACAGCAGGGACATAACTTTAGTATTAAATTGAAAATAGTTTTTTTTTGTGAAAAACTAAATGAAATGGTATGTATTTAAACTCTGTACTATTTCTTCTTCTCCACCCCTTCGGTCCCCCTCCACATTCAGGGCTTCTATGGCCACCAGCAGTACTCATTCTGAATTACTCAGACCTTCAGCGTGGAGACCAAGTAGCCCCCAGCCACCTTGTACCACGCGTCCCACGGGAAAGGCCTACTCCCCCCTCCACCTACGTACCCCCCTTCACCCACGTTCCCCCCATCACCCGCCTTCTCCCTGGACTTAGTGATGAGCCATCCTACTAACTGCTGTGGAAGGAGTTGAACGTGGCGCCGGCCTGGGTGGGAGGGAAGGCACACGTCTGAGGGTGCGTCTGGAGCCAGTCCATCTGTCTATTTGAAATTGGGTTCCACAGCACTGCCCTGCCAAGTACAATCTAATCGAAAGCCAGTTGTGTAAGGGATTGCATCTGCGCCAAACTGGGCCGATATTTTACTGTCTGTGGATATGCAGGCATTATAGTTGTCTGTGTCTGTGTGTGGATATGAAGGAATTTTAGTAATCTTGTGTGTGTGTGTGTGTGTGTGTGTGGGGGGGTGGATATGCAGGTATTTTAGTAATCCTGTGTGAATGATATTTTTTAACGCTGGTCACTTTGGAAATCAAGTTTGAACATAAAGAAGTAAGCAATAGAACGAGTCATGGAGCTCATTAGAATCTGCCTCATCTTATCACATCAAAAATAATGAAAATCACCACAATATAAAATATTTTTACTTAAGTTCACGTTTTTTCTTCTTCTATTAGGGTGTCATTTGTACCCTTTTTACTCTGTCTAATGGAACAACTTTCACTAGATATCAGTTTTCTATTAAATCAATCCAAGAAAAATAGTTTTAGTTTATTAATTATTAAAGGTATTATTTGTGCAATTTGAGTTAATGAAATCAGGCAAGCGCGCTGTGAAGCACCTCACTTTAAAGCAGGCATTGCTGTATTAAAGATGCATACCGTCCTGGTTAGAGAGAAGATTTCTAAGTGAGGTTGTTGAAATTCTGACCTTTTTGCGGAGTTTGTACATTGTGCCAGGTCCCAGCCAAATGGCTCTGGCGCTGTTCTGCTGTCCAGCCCAGATACAAACTTGCTGACCCTCTTTTTAGTGCAAATGAAGGGCCTCTCTGGCCTCTCTGGCCTGTTAAATTGTAACTGGACCCTAACCTTAGTTAGTCATTAATTAATGTAGACTACTAGTGAGCACATAGGAGACTTGGGACCGATCGGCCAGTCGCTGGACAAACACGCATCTGTTGGTTTAGACGGGTCCGGTCAGTATGATAAAGTCCATCTCAGGGGTGTAATGATTCACAGTGTGTGCCACAGAACTGTACCCAACTGATGGGGGCTGAACGGGACAGAAGAACCCTAATTGTGGATAACTTTACCTCCCTCTCATTTATACATACAATAAAACAGCGGATAAATAAATGTCAACCCTGACAGGAAACCAGCAGTGTTCATGTGAGTGGAGGAAAAGGGGCGTTCACTCCCCACTGAGCATTCTGGGCCTGTCCACTGAAATCAGAGAGTGGACGTGTGACCATGCAGTGTAAAGTCAAACACCTGCAAACTGACACCCTCTGGTGGTTCCTCTGTTCGGGCCAGCAAGTTTTCCCTCAGTAGGATTTCTGGATGGGGGGTTGGGGGGCAGAGGCAGAGAATTTTGGGCCGTAGCTACTAGCCAGCATGTCTTGATACACCTTGTAACCTCACTTACCTGTTCAGCATCTGATCTTCAGTTGTCTGTCAGGTGTTGCCAATAAACAATAAATGCCAGTCATTTTTCTGTATGTGCTTGCCTTAATGCTCGATTGGGAAAATATTCTTCTTTCTTCAAATTGAGAAATTAATTTGGCAGTTACACATTTGCATCTCCTTGAAGACACACAACTTTCCTGGGTGTGTGTGCACGGGCCAGATAACTATCTGAATCTGGCGGAAACCCTGAGCTCCAACCACCTTCACAGTCCTGCCTGCATTGTGTCCTGCCCTATAGGGCAACACTTTTCACGTTTGGCGGTTCAACCAGTGTGTTTGTGTTTACAAAGGAACGACCCCGCCCTGGTCCAAGCACCTTGTTTAAAAATGTCAACACAGAAATAAATGTTAACTGCGTCATATCTCACGCAGTTCAATAAAGAGATTTCACTTTCTTAAACGTGAGCAGCTCCAGTTTTGGGGATAGCGTTATCTGCAAGATTTCACCCCTAAAAGACTAAACCTAAGGTATTACTATACTGAAAGTAATACAGTGCAGTACATAAAAGGCAGAGGAAAGGTTTAAATCTTTGCACTTTGGTATCACTATACTCTAAGTGGATGTGCCAAGAGCTAAATTAAATTGAATTTTGTAGCACATTAAGTAATTCCCGACGTCGCCTGTATAAATATGTCCTTTATAAAGATAACTTTCTCTTTCTGTGTAGGATCGTTCTCACTGTGGTTGTGCCAGACCCGGTTGTGTGCGGTGGTTTCATGTGTCCAAGGGGTTGGACAGCCTGTTTATTTTTCTGCTAGTCTTCTCTTTTGTGGGGGAAAAACAGACTAAAATGTAAAATGAGGAATTGAATAATAATTCCTATATAATTTTGAATAATTTCAGATAAGAGGAAAGTGTAAATTGTTTAATTATTATTGTTTTATACATGCAGTTATCTAGTAATTAAAATGAGGGGAGAAAATAAACGGTTTAACCTTTCTTACGCTGCCCTTTTTTTCTTATGTCACGTCACCGTTATTTTAATTCTCCCCGTTAAGTACTGAAATGTAACAGTTATGCTTTTCAGTTCCTGAAATGTGCACCTCACCATCTCTGTCTGACTAAATTCAATTACAGCTTTGATTTATCCTGCAATACTGACGTTTTTTTTTTTTGTCATGGAAACGAAACAAAAAAGAATGTTTTATAAATCAGTTGAAATAACGATGTCTGAGCATTTGCAAAGACAACTTTTTTTTTTTATTTACCTAGAGATGCATTTAAAATTTTAATGACAATAGCATTTAGTTTTCCTATATATGAGGATACTTAAAGCAAATTCCCTGTTTAGAGCGAGAGTTTAGATCCGCTGCAGCAGTGTCACTTGCGATGGAGAGCTCCAAGAACATCTCGATCTGGCTTTTTTGCCAGGAAGTGACCGGGAATGTTGAATGATGAGTTGTGAGGTGACCCCATCTGTGCGCATGTTGTTTCCCCCCACCCCAGTGGCAACCATGTTCTCTGTTCTGCCTTTTAGACACCTGTATCTGGAGTGTATATGTGGCATCACTGTATTAGCAAGTACAAGTATGTTTATTACTTCACCTCTTTCAGTCGGGATAGAACCCTTTGGTGTGACAATCCAAGGTAACAGCGTGACACACACTGTTAAATAATAATGATTAAGGATCATTAAATGAACAATTATGTCTAATGCTGCTAGATGTATCATTTTGTGTTGGTTAATAACCGTTTTGAGTCTTCTGTAAAAAATCTACTTTTCTATAAAAAAATAAATCCGTGAAAAATTATTGTTTTGCTTTTTGGAATAATTTTTTGGAGGGGGGCTCCTGGCTTGCACATACACTGACATTGTGCGAAGCAGGGCTAACACTGTGTGATTGTCCTCCATTGCCCTAATTCACTGGGGCGCGTTGACTGACCCAGAAAAGAACTGGGTCTCCTCACCACCATTTGTGTACCACAAATCTCTTTTCAAGGGTTAGGGAAAAAATCCCTTTACGATAGCCTAGCTTGGTTTGTCTTTGCAGGGCTTTGGGTATTGGCTGGCCTTGAAGTGAATGTGTGTTATTTATAAATGTGAATAAAATATATATAATATGTATAAATCCTACATCACAGACTGTAAATAAATAAGTAAATGTATAACGTAAACCCTACATCACTGGCACTAAATAAGTAAATTTATAATGTAAACCCTACATCACTAGCTGTAAATAAGTAAAGTAAGTTCATTTTTAATGTAAACCCTACACCACTGACTGTAAATAAGCAAAGTAAGTCCATTTATAATGTATATCCTACATCACTGGTTGTAAATTAAATACATTTATAATGTAAACCCTATATCACTGGCTGTAAATAAGCAAAGTATGTGCATTTATAATGTAAACTCTACATCACTGGCTGTAAAGTAAACAAATGTTTACTTTAGGGCACATTAATCATTCACCCATGCACATCTTTTATTTTCCACAAAATGTAGAAATTGCTGAAGACAAAAAATACGTATTCAGAAATAAGAAGTAATTAAGAAGGCAAAATGAAGTGGCTACGTATAGGAAGAGGCAGGGGCGTTTTGGGAGACTCGGGGGTAGGACAATATGATGAGGTATTTTGCACTGGTAAATCATACTACCATTGCCTAATAAGAATCTTCGGCAAAATTACACTGGATTATTTTACATAGTCACAGACGCGAAGCAGGAACCCGTGTAGGATTTTTCGATGTGATATATGAATCCATAGATACAGCTATAATTTTGCGCTATGGTAGGAAAAGCAGACAAGACAGGACAAATCGACAGAACACCGGATGAGGGCTTAATTGCGACCGATACTAATGTTTACGCTATCCTCCCGCTTAGCTTCATCGTTTTTGATCAATCCTGGAATCTGACGACGCGTAGGTCTGCTTATGTCAATATCAATATTATTTCCATGCTCTAATACTTGTCACCCAACACCACTGATTAATTGGAAGATCTCACAATGACATTTCCCTGTTTTCAATAGTGTGAGCTTTCACGTGTATGTTTGACGCAGTATAATATAACACTCTAGCCTATTCTCAAATTTTGTATATTTTCTTATGAAATAATAAAAAATAAAATAATGTTTTTTTTACCCAGGGCCCAGTTTATACTCACAGGTGTCTGTTTTCTTGTCATAATCGAATTTTTCAAATTTCAATCCATTCTGAATTAATAAAATTATAAGGAAAGAAGGGAATTAAATAAGTTTGCCTTTCCAAATCTGCTGTCGATGAGCGCTGCTGGAAAATTAAATAATTGCGTGCAATATTACTTGCAATATTGCTAACAGAGAACGTAACTACAGCGTTGCGGTGAGGTAATTAAGCTAACAACGTAAGTACAACGTCGTCAGTTGGTAAATCACGACCTTACTGAAATATCTGAATTAGATAGTCAAATTAATAACTCGCTAGGTAACTACAACGTTGTCAGGGGACGGTAGTAACACTGTTTGTTTGGGCGTCAGTAACTAAGTGGCTGTTCGTGCTAGATCTCTCAAATTTTGATACACGGTATTTGTCTAGTACAAATAAAACTCACTTGGACCTCTACTACACAATCACGTTATGCGAGTTCATGTCAAATACAAAGAGTTCCGTTGTTACAACCTACCCCACTACTGGAGTGATTTGTAACACTAGCTGGGGATAGATGTAACAATGAGAGGTAATTTGCTGAAATTAGATCCACACTATCCAATTTCTGCAATAACTTTATTGAAGAATAAAGACTAAACAGTTTTTTATAAAGTGAACAATTTAAAACACACTTATTTCTTCTAAAACTAAATTTAGCATTAAAATAATTTCTGTGTGCGTGTGTGGACTGTAATTCCTGAATGTGCATGTGTCACATAAGGGTTCAATCACTGTCACAGTTATGGCAAATGTAGATGGCTGCCCCTGGGGGCAGGCTTCGTGGGCCCAGAACTGACAACACACTCGACCCACACTTCCTTTGACCTTGAGAAATCAGCCTCAGTCTGGGCCAGTAGGCTAAGTATCCCTACCACACTTTAATAATTTCACCATGCAAATAAAACAAATAATTAATTAAGTTTGATGTAATAGGTTTATTGCTTTGGATCCAAGGCAAACGGCAAACCTGCGGGCTGGTCCTGCGCAGGATAGTCCAAACACCAATGACAATGACGAAGACTGACGCACAGACAGACATGACAAACAAAAAGACTAGACATGACAAGACAACAGAGAAAAAGAAGAGAAGACAGACTAACAGACAAAGATGCAAAGGATGCATCTATCTGCATCCTTTCTTATGTTGTCTTTCGGCCCCTCCTAATATGGAGCCCACTTCCTGACCCCTCCTTCCAACTTACCCCGTTATCACCCAGTCGTTTTCATACACCATTATTTCCTCTCCTGATCTCGCTTCACCTTGTCCCACATCTGCTGGCCTTCACTTTCCCTTGCCAGTACACCATTATCTTCTTGTTTTTCCCTACACTTGGCCAGTCTCCACTGATCTATTATACCGTTATTTTCTGCGCTTCTCTTAGCCTTATAAATAAAATTAGCTACCTTGCATACTTTATCTACTACTTCATTACGAGATTCTAGTGCATCTGTGCTAATCTGATCATTCGTGCTGTGTGACTGGTTACATTTCTTATAATAAGTGGCTACATTCTTGATTAATATTTTAATATTGCTTTTAGAGTATACACATTGCATATACTTTGCTTTATTATAATTTCCTTCCAAAATTTCTGATTGTCTCTTCTTTTCTATTCCCCTTGGTCCTGCTTTGGGAAATGGACGGAGAGCAGATGGACTGAATTAAGTGTTACAACTAACACCCCAAGCAGCCATTACATAGCTAACTGTTTTAGCATGTGGGTTTGAAGTTTTGAAGCATAAAAAAAAACTAGATTTAACTAGAGAAATTGCTACTTTAGGTTATGTAAGTCAAACCATTGTATCTAAAATACAATGAATGTTAGGCAAAAAATAATCTTGATAAAAAATTGTACTTTCTTACCTGAAAATCATTTTTCTGTCATAAAATACACAATGTTACTCACAGAGACATGCTACTTCCCCTGTGAGCTCAAAAAAGAAATGGGTGTGTACGATATTGATGACAACCCCACAGCTCTTTTCTGATTGTTCAGTAACAACACTACCCTGTCTCCCCCTATACAACAACGCCCTTTCATCATTGTGAGCGCTTATGCAAGCATTGCATTCGCATTCATTTAAACTTACTTAAACAACATTACTCCTGGCTAGAAATACAGTGGGGAGAACAAGTATTTGATACACTGCCGATTTTGCAGGTTTTCCCACTTACAAAGCATGTAGAGGTCT
>JAOVYW010038899.1:38166-55720 GCA_025775045.1 Hiodon tergisus | reverse complement strand
AAATTCTAACAGCTGGTTGAAAGTGAGGGGAAATGCTATATTAGGCAGAACTTTAAAAAGTACGAGACCGCAAAGGCAGCAGTGTGCCGGTAATAAATGATAGCACTCATTAGCTTCTAATTTATTACTATTCTGAAACGACCGAGATGGCGAGGCATTCATTTGCATAAAAGCCTTTTTACATGTAAACACCTGGCACAAGGCTGCATCCTGTCCCACCGGGGAAACTTTCTTTATATGAAATATGCATATGCTATGACACTGACACCGCAGAAACACTTTGGCCATTACCTCTAAAATTTCCATATCTCATTAACCAAACTGACACGATTGTCATGATTTTATTTTTTTCCTCTCGTTCCGACTGCGGATTTATGACGGATCCTGTGAGAGGTTAAATGGCAGGCTTTTAACAAAGATGCTTTCGGCTGAAAGGTATATGTTTGTTTTCTTTCTCAAGTGCTGCAGGACATGGCTGGCTTATGATATTAAAAGCGGGGCGCTCTCATTCAGACGGTTTGTTACTGATCTCTGCTCCACTTAACTACAAAACCACTTTCTATGGAATCCTGTTTATTCGTGGTAATACACCTGCTTTTGTGATGGCCCAGGATTTTACAGCAAAATTCAACCTGCTGGGAGCTACTTCAGTTCAACGGGACCCCTTGGTCTAGGAGTGGGATTGAGGCTAAGAAGCTCATATCATTTACAGACAAAACCTGGAAGTACAAATAAATGTCCGGAATGCCGTAAATTCCCGGAACCAATAGCTGGGATTTGTGCCTTGGATTCCCACGAAGAAAAGCACAACTCAAGCCAAGCTGGTTTCCCATTTTTGACCATACCGTTAGACTGGCCTGCAGAAAATGGTTTGATTCTCAAACAGTAGATAAGAAAATAGTGAATGAAAATGTAAAACTTCTTGAGGGGAGTATATGTTCCGCTTGCAAAAATCTATGGTATACAAAGGGTAAAGTCCGATGGAGTATAAAGGGTAAAATCCGATGGTGTATAAAGGGTAAAATGCAATGGTATACAAAGGGTAAAATCCAATGGAGTAAAATTGCTTTGATCCACTTGCTAAAAAAGACTAACCCCCCCCCCCCCCAACTCAATCGTTCACAACAGACACTGATGCACTCGAGAGACACAGACAATAAGCACCCTATAAAGGCATTAGTGATCGGGCACAGGTTAGGCAGTGGTGTAACCTGTTGTGGTCTAAGTGATCAGGCAACAGACACACACACACACATTTAAAATGCCCAATCGTCTTACATTTGGAATTAGGCCACGAATACTGCTACCCCACACAGGGAGGGTCACCAAGTTTTGACCAATCTCCACCAGTCATAGCCACCTTTGATCCCCCGTCTCTTTACACTCTGCAGGCCACGCTGCAGAGCCCTGCCAGATTAACCCACCACAACCTAGGCAGCCCTATCAATTGTGTGCAGCCTCTCCTGATGGAAGCAAAGCGACAACCGGAAATGTCCTGTCTTTATCCCTGTGAAAATCCCGTTACAGGGCACTTCACATCGGGTACTTCTCTTAAACGAGCGTGAAGGGTTGGCGTCCATGTGATGGGTAACGTAGTCCTGTCTTTATCCCTGTGAAAATCCCGTTACAGGGCACTTCACATCGGGTACTTCTCTTAAACGAGCGTGAAGGGTTGGCGTCCATGTGATGGGTAACGTAGTCCTGTCTTTATCCCTGTGAAAATCCCGTTACAGAGCACTTCACATCGGGTACTTCTCTTAAACGAGCATGGAGGGTTGGCGTCCATGTGATGGGTTTTATAAAATCTTTGTCAATGGCTCTATATCATTAAAAACACTGTTCTGCATATTGTCTCTGATAGCAGTCATTTCTATAATTGGCTGAAGGATTTGAGAATTTTTGTATTTTATACATTGTTTTGTAAACAATTATTTTTGGTTTTAAAATGCTATTTTAACTTAAAAGGGCATAACTGCGAGTAAAAGGTGTAATATTGGTGGGTTGAGGTGTGAGTTACACATGTTCTATCAAACATTTCCAGTAGGTTAATTTCTCTTCTTTTAAATAGTATAACAAATGATAGCAGCAGCACTTGAATCTGAATCTTATTCAGATCAACGAAATTTTGAAAAAAAAAACAACGCAAGGTTTTGACGTTTTGTATTATCACGACTTAAACCGAGGATGTTTATAATTAGCCTGTTGCTGGTGGCTTTTTCCAAATACTGTTGCTTCCATTTAACAGACAAGAAAGACTATTACCATGAAGGAAGTCCCATTCATTCTTAATTGGCCTTCAGGCATTGCATGTCATGTCTGTAACAGTACCCCTGTGTTAATTAACCAGTATTCAATTTAAATTAGATAAATACAAGAGTATAATGAGGTACAAGAAGGTAAGGTTTTTTTGTTTTTTTTTCTTGTCCCAGGGAAGATTTAAAAATGAAAGACGGGGGCTATTCTTTAAAAATCCAAGTATTGGGAAAGATTTTAGACACAGGTGGCATATTGTAGCAGCTTATCTAATTACATAATAGTGCTGCCTATGTTTACTGTTGCAGCCACACAGACATATGTTGTACAGTTTTATTAGATTCGTTCTCAGGATTTTTTTCCTTTCTAACGCATCTTTTGTACATCAGAGCCATATTAAAAATGTATATTTATAATAAATAAGAAAGGAGGAGCAGAGTAATATGGGCAGAGGTGAAGTAATAACACGATCACGTCGTGTGACTTTTCTTAAGTACAATACAGATGTGTCAGGCCACTGTTGGCCCTCACCAGTATCACGACGAGAGGCACCACATAGCACTTGACTGGATAAACTTGACGAAAATCACTTCTAATCACTCAGCCGGTCCATAATCATTTTGACCGCGGATTGAGTGGGTAGCATTTTCCAATTGGTCTCCCCATCAATCGAGCTGAAGCGAAACAAAGATGTCAATGCGACCGCAGTTTCCCGGCTGATCACGGGCCCCCAACGTAAGCTGTGGGCGGGTGTCATAGGAGAGGAGAAATACCTGTGCCCATGTGGTAGAGAACGGTGAACCGTGTAGGAGACATCCTGCCGTCAGAGTAACGCAGGAGCAAACTGGAGACTGGAACGCGGGGAAGTCTCGGTTCTGGAGCCTGCGTGATAGTTTGCGGGTGTCTCGATTACAATTGTAGAACATACAAAGTTGTGGATTGTGCTTGGAATTCTTCATTGCCACAACTTTTAACTGACGCACTGATTAAAGTGCAGAGTCTCGTTATGAAAACACAGAGTCGCGGTCTCTCGAGGGAACGTCTGAACATCATTCGCGCTGGTCGGAAAACACTTCCATCATATTTTAAATATAAGATTACAAAGACCCCCTTTTTGGTGGCAGATTTATTATTAAAATGATTCTCATACTTTATTAAAGGCTGATTCGCATTAGCTTGAATGTCATTTTCTCTAAATCAATAATGAATAAGTTTTTAATAGTGATGGCTACTTTAATGACTAGTGATTACAGCAGGTAAAATGATATCCATTCTTTAGTATTAGACAACCTACCCATAATACCCTGTCAACATGGTAGGCCTGCTCTCTTTATTATATTCCTTCATAAGAATATCCTCGCTGTCGGAGAGCCTTCTAAAAATAACAAAATTGCATTAAATGGCTACTTTTTTTCCCCGTGGCTCTGCAGGGGTAAACAATTTTCCTATATATTGTAGTTTCCGCATTAGTTGTTTTTTTTCCAGGAAGTGTAGCTGGATATATCTCCATTTGGGTTTTTCATCTAAAGGACAGGCAATATTTTTACTGTGGGTCTGAAGGACCCTCTCTCACACGCGTTGTACCGAACGGATCGCTTTCACATCTCACAGTACACCGATATTCTTTTGGTCTCCGGAAGGGTAATGCTGCAGTTTAAATTGCATTTCATATATGCAAAGCAAGTATTTCCATTACAGCTGTGGGCAATACATCACAGCAAACCTTCTGCGCTTGATTTTGGAATAGAAAGCATGTAGATAAAGAGTCCACATAGGTCTGAAATGCTGGACACTGAGGATAATAAGATAGCGGAATTGCGAAAGTCGGACAGATGCAATGCGTTTGCTGAAATTGTGACGGCAAGAGGTCTGAATCCCGAGCTTCTCTTATAATACCTTTTGAACATAGGAGACTGATTATTGCCATCATGAAATGGTCTGCAAACTCTGATTCTCGGGAAAGTTTATGCTTGGTTGCACAGTGCCAAACGAAACAGGTCTCTTCAGAGAAGAGGCCACTGAGGGCATATGGTTGTGTGGAGGCCTAAAGAGAAAAACAAGTGGATGTGACAGGCCCTTTCTTTTATTTATATATATGTGTGTGTGTGTGTGTGTGTGTGTGTGTGTGTATAAGACATTTTTTTAATTTTAATGATTGAGTGGTGTCTCCTGTCTTATGATGCACGTGTGGGTCATTCTTAAATATTAAGAGCTCTTAAACCATCCCCTTTCACAACCAGAAGCTGCCAGAATGAATTTGGTTAACCAGAAGAACGACAGGTGAGTCAGAGTCATTCCGTTTGAGTGGTACCCTGTTCTGGATGAACGGATCCTGGATGTCATGTGGGTAGGAATGAAACAACCAGGAAATGGGGAAATTCAGGGACGCTAACGCATCGCGGCTCGTCGCAACGAATCCTGCCAACTCACAAGGACAGAGTGAAGAAGTAGGACTTGTCTCCTCCAATCCCCAATTCCCCTCTGAGCCGCCCTTCCCTTTTACACTCTGCAGACACATGCGAGAAATTCGGCGTCAATGTTCAGGAGAGGAATGTCCCAATCGACGGCACTGCAAGCCTGCAGATAGTAAGGGTGGCCAACAGGGGGCGCTGGTTAGGGACGAGGCAAGAGAAACCCAAGAGGCTTTCACTAACCCCAGCTCGAGGGGCGCAGGGCCAGTTTTGCCCTCCCAGTCACAATCAATCACAAATGATCAAATCTGCTAAATAAATCCTATGGAAGCATAACAAAGTTGAACTGTACCTGTCCTTACTTCTATGAAATCATTCTGTGGTGACAGAACGCTTCAACTTTCATTCTTTTTTTTTTTGTTTCTACTTGTCCCTTCCCATGGGAGGTAAAGGAAAAGGAAAGTGTTCATGGCTTCTTGGTTTTAAATAGTCACCTGGCATATTTAGATTCCCCTCAATCTGCAACACCTGCTTTGGTGCGACGTGTTGTGCAGAATCGAGTTCATCAAACCGAAGGCTCCTATCCTCCTTTGGGTCTTGGTTAATAAATGGATGGTTAATAAACAGAGAAAATAACTTGAGAGGAAAATTAGCTATGGCGAGCATTGATGCAGTGTGAAACGTTCTATAAACCTACAGCTGTTATATATTTAGTGTATGGAAGAAATAGACAAGTTGGTGACCTTTAACCTCGGTGACCAGTTTTTGTTTGGTGCAGACCTAGCCCTCGCTATGACCTCCGGACACGTGTCCCCCTTTAAAAAGCTTCCATCTCAGATTTGGAAGTGAGGTTCGAAGGTGTGTTTGTTTCATCCTGTATGCCAGTCTGTGGGGTACTTTGCACATTCTGAGAGCTTCGACTTTTTACACAGGTGAAGAAACAGAGGAGTTTAAGGGACAGGGAGGCAGTGCCTAAACAAGCAAATGTAAATTGAATGGAATAAATACAACTGCCATAATAACCAAATGCATTTGCTTATTTTATCAATTTCCGCTTTAAACGATACATCCAGTATTTCCGTGTTTAATGTGAGCTCACGCAATGCATAATGTATGTATTTATGTATCACACAAGTCATAACTTACGACAATACAACATCAGAGGAGTGGCGGTTTCAGAAGTAGTGCAAAAGTAGCCTAATGCCACAGACCATACGTTCTTGTGATTGGAATGCTATGACATTCCAAACCCGTGTGGTCGTCTGGCACCCGGTCAACCCCATCATAGACTCCCATTTCATTCTATGAACAAGCTTACAATTACACTGGACATCAAATTAGATATATACATTTTTGCTATAGTATCAGAGAATTACATTTTCAGTGCCCGGTTTTTATTTATTTATCTCTCTCCAAAGATATCCATCGTCATGCTATCATAACACTGTCTGCTGTTTATCAAAGTTCTATGCTTTATTTACGTGTTATCTCATAAGATCCTACACAAAGCAAGGAGAATGCATCTGTAAGTAAATCCACTGAACAGAAGTGGTATAATGACGTATTGATCTGTCTTTCCACTCCCCAGAAATTTTAACAAGATGGACGCAATCAACACAAGGATTAAATAGGTGTCCTTCCACACTCAGTTAATTATACAGAGATTTAATCGGATTTACTAATGGGGATAATGAGTTTTCAGGAATGCTAGGACGCTTAAAAGTCTGTGAAAGTCAGACGATACTCTTGGTTCCAGGATTATTATTTATTTATTTTATTCATTTTTTTTACCAAAAAGTTTAATTCTGCTTTTTTCTAAAGTAGGTCCCGCTTCTTGTCATTTGAAGTCTTAACCAGAATAACTATTTCATCCGAATTGTATCAAGAGCACAGGCTGTTGAATTATACACCCCTATACAATTAATTTCTTGGCTTCCAGATGGTTCTTATACTGATTTTAAATCAGTGTCTTAGTAGTGTCTTCGTGCCAACAGGCTCACCTGCTATTAATCCTTTACTGAAAGCTATCCCAACAACTGAAAAGCATTGATGCTACTTTAATTCATGATTTTTATTTATTTATAAATATGTACATTATTGAACTGCAGGAATTAGAATTTTACTCCTAATAAACCGTGCTGTATAGGAAATGGCCTGTGGTCTCCTCATTCATTCAAGACATTGCACATTTAGGATTTTGACGATTTCCTGCAGACATCCCTAGTCTACTTTGCCACGTTACCAATGTCACTCGTAGCGGTGATGGAATGTGCAGCCCCCTCCCCCCCCCCCCTCGGCCACTATTACACGTGTTCTCGCTACAGTAGTTTCCAGGGAGATGCGAGATAATCTGGTCTGGCAAGGACTTTGATAGGAGTCATAAAATGTCTGTCATGAAGAGGCTTAGTTTGAGCCGGTGGCCTGCCGTTCGAGTTCTGCTATCAGCAAAATAATTCCAATACTTCACAGAAGAACTGTGTACGAAATGAGAAAGAGATGCACTGTGTGCGTTGTGCTGCTATGAAACATGTATACCTGTAATACAAGTATAATTAAATACTTGATCCGCTTGGCAGACTTACTTATCAGGGGCGACTGGAGTACCTAACAGCGTTAACAGTTGTGATCCGCCCTTCAGGGATGGATATCTATCACCGAGGTGACAGCAGACCGTAGGCGCCGGGACGTGTCTGCATGGAGGAATAGTAGGATGAAAATAAGGAGAGGGTGACTGCTAAATTTGAGTAGAGGACATCCGTCATCGATGTAAGGGCCTGTCTGTCTGCCCAGCATGTTTAACAGTAAAACCGCACTATTGGAAGGACATCATTCTGCTGGAGAAGGGATGGCAGTTGTTTGAAGAGTTTTGGAGATGAAACGGCAGACGGCCCAAAGTTTGCAGATGGGATGAGACCAGAATTCAGTGATGGGTTGGGGGAGGGTGTGCGGGGATACTGAGCCCTGGAGGGGGTGGGACAGAAAAAGAAACTATACAGGAATCAGAGGTTTTGACTGGTTGAACGGGAAAGACCTCTTTTATAAATAAAATAGAAGAAGACACATAAGAGATGGAAAGTTGGCCTGTGCAAAGGTATCATTTAATGCAGTGATTTGCATTCATAGTCGCACCGCCAGGACTGTTACGGCGGTCAGATTTCGGTATTACTTTATTATTACTGGGGTTTTTTTGTTTGTTTGTTTACCTTGCCTTAATGATTGACTGACTTCATTTCCCACGCCGTCGGAGGTTTCGGGCGGACCTGAATTCTGAGCGCAAGCGATCATATGACCGAATGCCATCTTCTATTGATGTCCGAAATTAAGAAAAGGGTCATAGCTAATGCATGTAAATCTGACTCGTTTTCTCTGCTTATTTTGTTAATTTGTGATTCATTTCAGCAGCGCTTTCAAGCACTTACTGTCACTTTAGCTGAAATTGGAACGGCCGCATTCCATTTTTTGACAGTAATGCAGTGCTCCTGAAAAAGAGTTAAAATAATTATAGAGATTAGTGCTTTACCATGTCACTATAACTCAGCAAATGGGCAAATGAATTATGGAGATTACTCCTTTGCTACGTCACTATAACTCGGCAAATAGGCCGGTTGCAAACATACAAAAATCTATTTTTATCACACTAAAATCTGTTTTTATTTGTTTTTAAGTTTTCCGATACAATTCCATGGCTTAAATTGGTTTTGGCTGTGGGGAAATATTATATAATATTATATATGCAAGGTCCATAAAGGCATGGTTGGATGAGTTTGGTGTGGAAGAACTTGACTGGCCCGCACAGAGCCCTGACCTAAACCCTATCGGAGACTGCGAGCCAGGTCCTCTCGTCCAACATCAGTGTCTGACCTCACAAATGCTCTTCTGGAAGAATTCCAACAGACACACTCCAAAATCTTGCATAAAGCCTTCCCAGAAGAGTGGAAGCTGTCATAGCTTTATTTAGAATAAATAGAATGGGATGTCATAAAAGCTCCTGTTTGTGTAATGTTTAGGTGTCCCAATACTTTTGTCAATATAGTGTGTATATATATAAGCATATAAAAGTTCCTTTTGTTATTCCCTCACCTTTTTCCTGAGATCCGTTGCTAAGTGGCGCTACACAGAAAAATCAAGAGATGGAAATCTTAACGTTAGGTAACGATACGTCTGCAATGAAGATACATGACTAGCTAGAAACTAGAAACGGTAAGTTAGCTTGTAAAGTTACATCGTAATTTTTAAACTTTGATTATTTTTACTCTATTATAGAAACAAAACCTAAAGGGCAAAGTTTGCAGAAGAGCTGTGTTTGGAAAATGTAACAGTAAAGTTTTTATTTTTTATTTTAACAAAATACTTCTACTTTTTTTTTTGTACATTACCATACCACGGAGGAAATAGTTTGGGATAGAACAGCCATGGCTTTTAAAAGGCTTTTAAATAGCCAATGGGAGCAAAGTTGGGGGAAAGTCTTTTTACCGGAGCTCCGCTCTGGATCCCTCCAGCTGATTTAAAGCACTGATTATTACTATTATTCAACATTTTAAAATCTAACACAGATTTATTGCAGTGTGCAAAGACTTTCACGAGGGACTGTGCAACTGGGAATTGATATATTTAGTTTAGCTTTCATATCAAGTCTCAAATACTGCCCTGCTAATCAAATGTGGGGAATGTTTGAAGAAACTAATCTGGTGTCTGCATATGTAAATGACCTTATGGCATTCTGTAGAAAACTCCTCCAATTTCATTATCATTTGTAATCATCCCACGCACGGCCAGCCTCTTAAGCACAACCCAGTTTGTGCACGTAAAAATTTAAGTGTACCACTAAATGGCTTTAAAACACCTTGGAATCTCAAAGAAATTAAATGTATTAGGACCCAGTTCAAGTGTATCTGAATTTAAATAAAGCAATGATGAATGTATATCTTATTTATTAGTCCTAAGTATTTTACTATGAAAAATCTGAAAGATATTGATAGCTAATTGCAACACATATTGAAGCAGGATAAAAAAATCAGTATACATGCCTATACTATACTAACATTGTACAAAACTACATTAGTATAAGACCCTACTTATGTGTATAAGGCAATGCTTCAGATTACTTGTGGTTTTAATAATTTCTCACTTAAATGGAGGAAAATAAAACAAACAATTCTGGCAGCCCAAGATAGTTGACTTGATATAAATATGAAATGCATCCAACAATTTTGAATATTTATTTATGTGCTTCGTAACCCAAACAACTAACCCAAGATGAAATATTTTTCATCTGCTCATAATGATCAACTGTAAGATTCAAAGCCGGAACAAGGACATTTTGGCCTAAAATAATAAGTAAAATTGCAGCAATATACAGCAATATTGTAGTAGTGAAATACTGTGTTGCACTGCTAGGAGTTTAGTTGTTTTTTTTGTTACACAGTAGTACCTGTTGTGATCTGCGCATAATCTACACATGGGAGAAGTATGCCCAGTTGACATCTATCCGTGACAGGTTTACGCAGATGACAAACAACTTTGACACAAAATCTGCATGCGTGCCACTGTGCGTGTGCGCGTGTCCTTGTGCTGGTGCTGGTGCGTGTGCGTGTGCGTGTGTGTACCGTGATTGGTGCGCTTCTGCTTGTGTTACAACCAGGAGTCCACTGCAGACGAAACGGTGACTCAAGACAGACATCATTAGGGAACTAGTGGGGTGGGTGGAGGGCGGCGGTAACGGCGCTTTTATTGGTTAATTGCATGAATAATCAAACTGATATTAAAACACTGATCATGCATTAAAGGCAATTAAATAGAAAAAAGGGTTATGCCTTGGTAAAAAAATAAGGAAATTTATTTCAAGGAGAATGTATTAGAAATAATTGAAAAATTAATTATTAGTTCTGGTTAATTTTGAATTAGAATTAACAATTGGTGAAGGTTCTTTTTATAGTGGTAATATGTCTCCAATCAATTTTTTAATGAAATGAACACAGACAACCAGGTAAAAATATACAGGAGCTTATTCAAGTTTAATGTTAAAAACAAAGGTTCACAAATAAAGCCAACAATACAAATTGGTGGAGTAAGGATTTGAGGACGATGAACAAAATGGTGGAAGAACAGTTTGACCTTTAGCCATGGCCACACACATCATCATTTGGTCTGAACATAGAAAAAGGAAATCGATACGTATAGAGAAGAGTGGCAGGTTGGAAATGTGTATTTACTTAAGCGGTGGGGTCAGCACATATAGATCTAAATGAGTTAGTGGGAGGCAGATTGCATGCAAAAGTTAAGAAGTGCAGAGCTTCTAACAAAATACAGGCAGGCTAACACCTAAAGACTTTTGTCGGTAGGGGACAACGAGGAGGGTTGGACGAAAGGAGGGTTTTACTGAAAAACTGAAATTATAACGAACAGAGATGCCAGTGCACGACCTTGACAATGCCAAGTGCTGCAAATAGATCTGATATTCTAAGACACTAGAAGAAGAATTGCCAATTACCAATTCCTCTACTGCGGTCACCCACTGGCTGGAGGTGCGCCTCCTTACATTTCCTGTTCAGACATTTCTCTAACTGGTTACAGAATTTTCTCAGTTGCAGAAGTACGTGAGGAACAAAGTCGGTGGCTTCTCAAAACAACTTCTAAATATCTTAATATTTCATATATTTATCAAAGACAAGTATCACAAAACACGCAGAGATCTAAGTTTGATCCAAGTTCAGTTTTTCAGCAAAAGTATGTTTAAGTAAATTCTAGTTGAGAGTTTCATGAGAAGTGTTAACTGCTGCAGCTTTATCAAAGCCTATCAGAGGACTGGGGTGGGCTGGCTGCATTAATTACATCATCTTTCTGGGGCTTAATGGAGGATATGGAGGACCTAATGTAATCTTGTTTTTTTTCTTTGCCAGTGTGATAACAAAAGTAAAAATCTTATTTTTAGCTATATTATACTGGGCATCCCTACCGCCAGACCTCCGGTGTGGAAAATGGGTGTCAGAATTGTATAATGTGAGTCAATGTGCTGCATCTTCACAGACCACCAGGTGTGCAGACAGTCTGAATCTTTTTGCCTTATAACTTGTAATAAAAAGGAAGGATATAATATTCCAGGGACATGTTCTTGTGGTAGGCGTTTCTCTCACAGCATAATGGTTATGTATTAAAGCGCTACGACAGATAATTTTTTCTCTCTTCAGACAGAAAGCATTTGCGTTGTTTATTCACAGGCCTGGCAAAGATTTAGGTCTGTGGAGGCATCTACACCGGAAGCCTGTGCTGTTCTGGGACTGCTGAGATGAACGCCAACGATGTGACAGCCATTTCTTCCCTCATATTCAGTGCTTTCATGCCAGAGCCTGATAACATCGCAGATGTTCCTCTGGAGCTGCTTATTGATATCTTCTCCGCTGAAGCCGTATCTCACAGATCAGGAATTAGACTTCCTCCCTTCTCTCCCTCTCTCCACTCTATTTCATATTGTGTTATCGTTTTCATACATGAAATGAGCCTCAACATGCTTATTTTCTGATCTGCTGCATTTGGTGACCTTGACGATACAGAAACCATATTGACAATCCTGAAAAATATTTTTTTTTTTTACTTTATCCCTCTATTACTCTAATGGTGGTCAGATATTCCAACAAAAAATTGTTAAATAAGGCGGCTTCCTTCAAAGTAAAAATATTTATTACTGACAGCTACATTTTTAAACTTTTCCATAATAGCAGCTACACAATAACTCTGCAAGTTGTTTGAATGATATACCAGAAGGAAATTGAAAACTGAGGTCTGAAGTGAAGATGCGTGAAGCTATTGAATGTGTAATTAGCTGCCTGCAGCCCCAAGATAAGAAAAATAAAGACTCACTTTGATGTTGATCACAAATTATCTTGTGCTTTGAGCGTGCCATCCTTGTGCTCAGGTTTATGGAGGAAATAAATTACACATACGCACATTTGGAAAATTATAATCTCTTCTCAAAGGGAAGAGGATTTTGTGTTGACTTAAAACACATTTTCATGTCAGTCTTGCATATTGTCAGATACAAATGAGAGGCTGGGTACTGTTGCCTTCAGGTCATAGTGATTTGTCTATTCATTCACATGTTTTGCATAAACAATTAATTTACTCACGCATTACGGTTAATAGCCATGTGCTTGTAGGCTTGTTCAAAACAATGTTAAATTGGACATAGATAGGAAAACAACAAACCGAGAATGAGTTTGTATTAAAGGGAGAAAGTCATTTTTAATGAGTTAAGGGGACATCAAAATTTTAAGGTACAAAGCAACTAGATTTCTCTGCCAGAAAACTGAAAGAAAATGGAAAAATGTAATACTTTTGAGCAGGCTGAGGATAAACCTGACAGACTGACTTCACAAAACACTTTTAATGCCATTTCAACTAAATTAATGTAATAGTCTTTTAAGTCACAACACATATTAGTTTCCCCATTATTTATACATGGGGGATAGTTTGTTTTACTTTTGTGAGACTATCTGCCTTTTATGTTCAATGTTTGTTCATAGGTGGTATACAACGGTATACAGTGAACGGAGGACATTTTCCTGCAGTCCCTTCTACTGCGGACTTAACCCAGGAAGGTCCCAGATATTGGGGAGTGATGGCAGCCACCAACAGCTGAGTGTAAAAGTGGACCTTCAACACCTGCAGAATATAGTGTCACTGTATTCCTAATGAGTGAGCTGACTTTAGTCTGGCTGCCGGTTGGGTGCCCTGTTGCCTTTCGGGCTGTGGAAAGATGGGCCAGGCAGCCTGCTGAGTCAAATCAGAGATAGGTCATGTTCGGCGATGGTGGAACAGACTACTGCCCTGCTTGGCTCCAACCTACCTGGATTTTTATTTTATTTTTTTTCTGTGCGGTGTTGTTTTTGACAGTGGTTCGTTCTTCTTCTTTTTTTAAATTATTGAGCCTGCTTTTCCCCACTTCCCCCTTAGAGTAGTGCAGGCCTTAGGATAGGGCACATGGCGGGTACATTACTATGATGGTACCACATTGAAGTCACTGAGATCTTCAGCACTGGCCTGCTAATGTTTGCAAATTCAATAATGAAATGAAATACAAAATTACATATTAATCTTCTGTATACCCGAATATTTAGATGTATTGCACACATAAACAAGGATAACACATCTATTGCTCATTTATTTTATATATATACAGTATACATACATTAACCAATAGTATATTAAAAGGGCATGTATAATGTATGAATCCCTGTAAATACATTTAACTTCATCATAATTAAAAATGGATTATCTATCTAGAAAGAATACATTTCTCATCATTCATAGCTTTTGGGTGTAAATAACGAATGCAAAAGTCCATAATTCTTTGTGACACTGCAATAATTTGTTTTGGCCACACATATTTTGGTCTATTGTTTTGATCAATAATAATTAGTTCTGCTTTTATTTATTTTTTTAAACATATTTTTAAAAACATACAAAATAAGCAGTTTGCAAGCTGCAACGAGGACAAACATAATGATCTTTAAAAGTCTGTAAAATGTGATACGAATAAAGCGTTGGATCCCAAACTGAGTCGTGACCCCCAACTGGGGTTTCTGTGTCAGAAGATGAGAGGCCCCCTTGGTAAACTTTTGTTGTATTTTTCTCATTAACATTCCCCTGTGCTGCTGTGACAAATCAGGAATTTCCCCTACGGCGGATTAATAAAGGAGTATATCTATCTATCTGTCTTGTTTTATTTTGTTGGATTTATGGTTAATATTTCAATTCTCGAAATACACCCCGCTAATGCATTGCTGACAGCGGTGCGACCACATGCCTAAGAATTGATACCACTGATCTCGACCAGTCACCAGTCACCGCAGTGGCGTCATTCGCACCAGGGTTCGAGGGCATCAGCCTCAGATCAATATCACATTGATAGTATTGCACTCCAGGATACACAAGCAATGATTAACATTTCTCTCTACATTCAGCATGTATATTTGTATAGATCCACAATCAAACTTTATTTTTCTTCTGCCTTCCTACTGATAAACAAAAATTCAAGACGTCCTGTCTTCGTTCAACCAAACCGTTCAAAGTATTTGGGTTATCCGTTATGAATGCTAAAGTTTACAACAGGAAACAATGCAAAGGGTTTGACTTTAAAATAAAAATTTAAATGCTTAATATCTACGGTTGTCTTTCGGCAGAGTAGACTGTTGGAGCTTATCATGAAGTGGACAGTTTGATCATATCTTGCCATAAGATAAAATAATTGAACCAAGGTATCTTGTTCCCTTTAATAAAGAATGATTGCTTATGTGTATTCTCCAATTACACATGCATCCGTTGTGTACCATTGATCCTAAGAAAACCGACTTCAAAGAAATACTCTAACAAAATGCCAAAGTAAATGAATGAAACTCGTCTTATGATACTCCAGCAGGTTTGGAATGCTATCAGTTTAACAGAGCTTAATCAACCATTATTATTCCCTTGTTACAGTGCCAGATATCCCATCTCCCTCTCTGCGCCAGTCTCTTTGAACAGGAACTTCGTACCACGTTACTTGGCCAATTAAAGTTTTTTATTGCCTATCTGCAACAGTTTATTCTGTAAAATTAGTAGGATAAATTTTCACATTGTCAACACTCGTTATTCAAATATATGCTGGAAAGAATATTTGTTGTCTGAAATAAAAGTTTCCTATATGCAATGCTTTGACTGGCAAACAATTCAAACGCATGAAAAATTACGTTTTGATGTAATTAACCCTTTCGGCAAATGATAGCGCCAGTCAATGGGTTGACTGTTTCTGGCCACACCTCTAAATTATTGGTAACAGACTCCTCCACTAGCATCATATTAACTGCTAATGCGATCCCATTCAGGTGCCAACAAGCAAGGTAATTTCTAGAGGAACTCAGACATGCGAGTGGATGCTTACAGTCTGTTGAACTGAAACAATCAGTGTTTTTGTTTTATTGTCTCAGATGCAACCGATCAGGGGAAAAAAGGCATTTAAAGGTGCATTGATTACCTCGAGGAAGTTTAACGTCTTTCATTTTCAGGTGTCCATGTTTTTGTTCCAGTAAACGGGAAACAAAAGTCGTTTGCAGTCGCTCCATTACTCTGCTCACTCTTGACACCCCACCTGCAATGAGTTGGATTCCTCCATCTGCCTGGCATGGATTACTTGTGCTAAGTAACGGGCGTATTTTATTAGGAAAGTAGATCCGCGAGACGCATTTGTTGTCTCATTAACAGTGAATAGCGTATTAACACACTTGCACAAAACTTGCATGGTTTAAATCGTCTGTATATTACTTGCATTGATATTTATTCTCATAGATTTGACAGCATAGAGTGTCTTCTTTATCCTATAAAATATTTTCGGTTGTTCCAACAAGACTATAGACTTGCCGACATCTGGGATATAAGTTTCTTCTGGCTCACGCTGCACTTAACTACCGAACCAAGTCTGAAATATGCTGCCAAACCTTTCCAGCAAAACCTCATTAGGCTTTAATTCATTTTAGCATCCTTTTTCCATTATAGACTGTTGATACTTAGCAGACAAAATTCAGATTTTCTTTTTTGTTTTGTTATTGTTGATCTTTGCTGACACGTCACCTGCAGTCTGATACTTGGATTAGTAATGTAAACGGGGAAAATATCAATGCAGACGAGATATTTGTTTGTACCTGTGTACTCCGCAGATGTTTACAATTAATAATTAAAGTAACACAAACGCGGCTCAGGCAGGCACCTTTGACAGACGACTTTTAAGATTTTGGGAGGGGCTATTCTTTAAGGAATACATTAGCCTTACATTGTTGTTGCTATCTGACGTTGCCTGACATTTGCTTCTAAGCTAACTACGTTATATTTAGCAGAACACCAAGGTAGCTAATGTTATCTTCAGATAAGTAATTGATTTTAATCGTTTTTTGTTTTTTTTTCCTGGAAAGTGGTGCACAAATCAAGCACATTTACAGGTAGCCGGTTAAAAATGTAAACACTGTGAATATATATAGATTATTTACACTAACACAGAGTAATTACACAAGCCCCAGAGTAAGTCTTAATGTGTAAAACTAAAATAGCAAGGATAGCCCAGTCTGTCCGATTAAAATTGTGGTTTGAGGAACAACTTACTGCCTGTAGCAATAACTCTTGTTCTCGCTTTGCCCCACTTTAGCCCACCACAAACCCAAAAAATTAGAGCCCTGCTAAAATTGCCATTACAGACCAGACCATGCAGGGAATAAAATGATCCAGATCTAGTATCCGTACTCTTTTGTTGCGGAAACAGCACCGTTTTGTTTCTTTTCTTGGTAAACCTGAGATAACATTGTTGGATTATTTTTAAAAGGTAAATAATTCACTTTGCACAGACTTCTTACCTGCTCAGTCTAATGTACTTCATTACCAATTATCTACTGCAAAGATTTGAGTTCAGGGTTCTGCTAGCAGAACAGATATTTGCCCACTGGAGACAGGAAAGCAATAAAAATGCATGTGGAATAAAATGATTAAATTTAATGGGTGACTTGAGCTGATTTCTTTTAAGTTCTTTCCCCCTCTTATTGAAGTCAAAACAAGTGAATAAAAAAGGCTATGGCACAGAGGCAAAACTGCCACCCAACAGCTCAGATACACCACCAACCCAAGCAGACTGGGACACCAGGTAAGTATGATGAATACTATAATCTGTGGTGGGACTATACAGGGCTCGCCCCTGGCCTCCCCTCTACCGCAGCCCAGGACTGCTACAGGACTACTACAGGGATCAGTCCCAGCACCTGTGATCAGTCCGCAAAAGGCTAACTGGAGCCGTGGCATTCACAGCAAAGGCTAACGGGAGCCGTGGCATTCACAGCAAAGGCTAACGGGAGCCGTGGCATTCACAGCAAAGGCTA
>JAOVYW010038899.1:0-22813 GCA_025775045.1 Hiodon tergisus | reverse complement strand
ACACCACTCGCATAGGGCTAATTTTGCAGTTGCCAATCCACAGCCTCATCCTTCAGCCTCTGTACAATTTCATCCTTAGGCTTCTGTACAATTTCATCCTTTGGCTTCAGTACAAACTTCATCCTTCGGCCTCTGTACAAACTTCATCCTTGGGCCTCTGTACAAGCTTCGTCCTTAGGCTTCTGTACAAGCTTCATCCTTAGGCTTCCATACTGGCTTCTTACCTTGTGAGTGCTGCTCTGATTACCTCTAGGTGTCTCTGGGGCAGTCTATAATGCTGGACAATGCAAATTCCAAAGAGGTCTCGATCGAGGCATGTTGGGATGGCGCTCCGGTCTTGAGTCCAACACATCTGAATGAAGGGCAACTGCAGACATGTCGCTGTGAAGCTACGTGCACCAAAATGTATGCAAAAACTGGACCACCTGTGGCCTTGGGGTGCGCTAACCTTGGCTTATCTACAGAAGAAACTTTTGCACAAAAGAAGGGTAGCTAGGGATGCTAAGGCCAGCTATAGGTAGGGAGGTTTGCCAGGAACAGTGAATCATATCAGGGTAGCTGACTTGTAGGGATGGTATGTAAATTGCCCTTGTTAAATTTTCAACTGAAAATTTTCCGGCAGGCGCCGGCCAAGGCTGACAAGCAGCCTCAGAGGGAGGCCTGCCAGCGAAGGCCAGTGAGTGGAGTTCCTTTAATGCGAACAACACTTGGGTGTCATTGATTAAGACAATAGGAAAATAAATTATTAGGAATTCAGCTGTCCACAGGCATTTCTGCACTTCAATGTACAAACCATGTCTTTCACAAGCAGGATGGCTGCTTCACAAGGTTTATCTATTTTTATATTGAATTTCTGTACTCTTACAAACAAAATGTCCACATTGACCAATTCAAAGTAACTGAGAAAGCATCAATCATGTAAAAGCCTGGCAGACATTGTTTGGCTGCTAATCCCTCAACACCATTCAGGTTGTTTAAGAACATTTTGAATACATTATCCGCATTTTCTGGTCTGCCTCCCCGTTTATCAGCATCATTATCGGCCTCTTTTGAGGGCACCAATAGAACAAAATACATTTGAAATGTGTGCAGCATTGAATGAATCACAAAACACAACCTATGGTTAAATTTTATATGTAATTACTGAAGCATGAATAGTACTAGAACTAGCTGTGTTTGTTATGATCGGGGTTTGTTTCGCCTTTGATTGGACCTCATTTTTAATCTTCTCCAGTAATCAGCAAAACATAGGCACTGACTCAAATTATTACAATGAGCTAGTATCCATAGATGAGTCACAATCAGAGACGGTAAACCAGCAAGCTATAAATAAACACCCCCAGGTACATTCGAATTTTCAAGCATTGCATCACGGCTGCAAACCTGGCCTGTTTTAATTCTATTTTTATAAAAAAAAATTAATTGCTTTGCGTGTTATTCCTCCAAGTATGGCTGTTTTACTCAAAACTTATGAGAAGCGTGTTCCTTTATAAATTAAATATGAGGGACATCGTCGATTAGCACAATCACAGTAGATCATCATGGGATTTTTGCAGATGACAATCAATGAATTTGTGGTGAAAACATTTAAAGTTAAAAGAAAACCGTATAGCAGTTCAATGCATTTGTTGACTTAATTTTTTTCAACAACAGGTGTTCCACAAGAAAGCCAAGGGACAATTGTGTTGTCCACTAGATGTGAAAAAAACCTGGAACACCGCAAGACGGGGGAAAGGAAATGCATTTCCAAAGAATACTTTCATTAGGCAAGAACCAAATTCAGAGGATTTCCCCCAAAACTGTCCAATTTTGCTACTTGTTTACACTGACTAGCTAGCTAGGTGAAAACATTAAAATTGGTAGTACATAGCTGGTTCTCTGTGTAGCAACACTGAGTCTAGTAATTAAACCAGTTGAATACTGCTTCCCTCTAGCAGTAAGCATTCACTTAATATCTTGGTGTGTAAAATGTTAAAACACTGTTGCTAAAACAAATCAAGTGAAAACCTTTTTTGACGATGATGCGAAATTAACGCTGAAGCACATCTTTGCCCGATTATCTAAGCTTTGAAGTATTTCGCAACCCTTTTTAAATACACTTTAAATACATATTCATCATGAATTAGGTGTGCAGTGTGGTAGCGTGATGATTACTTGTGGTTTAACTTTAATCTGATTTTAATTTACAACTTAAATGTGGATATCAGTCAGTTCAGAACCCAAATACGTCCGCTGATTACCCTGACGGTGCTCCAGAATGTTTTTATCTGGTTACTTGTTGATGCGATTTGACGTTGTAGAGCTTCTGCGAGTTTTGCGAGGAGTTTTAAAAAACAGTCGATAATCTGACCTGTTCCGAAATCACATTGTGAACAGGGGCAAATGACAAGCTATATTTGTGATTTCGAGCACACTATAACACTGTAAAATCACAATAGCTGGTAACAAGCTTTACATTCGGAAGATAAACCTACCCATAACTGAAAGTATTCAGTGTTTCCCCTATTATTTCCCTGCGGCCCATCGGGGTAAATATAAAAAAGATTAAAATTAAACAGTGCTCCTATGTAGTTGGAAAACACTGCATCACATAGACAATGAACTGATACATAATGCGAGAAGCAGAGATTAAATGCTATTTTACAATATAGAAGTCAAACTCCTGTGCCTATGTCTGGAATCAATAAAATGCTGAAGTTAAAACAAAGTTTAAAAGGTTGAAAATTTAACAGCACAGCAATAAATGATTACAAGTGTTCAATAAAAATGAGAAAATAAAAAATAAAAACATTCAACAGCTAAGAAATGTTTACATTACAGAGAACAGAATACACAACAGGAAGAGCCAAAGCACCCCTCGTGAACACAGAGGGAAGAATATTTTCTTGATTCCCAGGGGGTGTGCCTGGAATTAAAGCATTGATTGACGGGTTGCCTGCCAAAGTCTATGCAAAATAAGATGTCAGGACAATTTTGCTGTCAGAAAGTTGAGCACTGAAGAGAGTATGAAGAACCAAGAAAAAAAGAGGGGGGAGGTAAAAACCTGAACCTGTGAACAGAACTGTGTTCTGAGCTGGTAGTGATCAGATGAAAGGCTGAAGAGGAGCTGAAGTTAAAGGCCTGACCTGCACGACCTGTTGGGCAGACTCCTTCTGGAAATTAGAGCTGCTTTATTCTATTCATTCATTGTGGGATTTAATGTATTTTATGTATTTTATGGATTGGGAATGATTTTTGATTAAGCTGTTCCTGGTTTTCTTGCTAATCAAACCCTCAACTTGATTGGATAGTAACACTGGATAGATATTTATGTTAAATAATGCAGATCATCGCAAGTTCAGCAGGAACTCAGTGTTTCTCTTTTCAGAGATCGAGGCACACCGGGCAGCGGGATACCAGCCACGGTTTTAGCCATTTAATTAATGGACCGTCTGTAAAACCTATGGGTCCGGGTATTTCTTACGACGGTCTAAGGACCAGAAATTAAGCGTGCATTACATAACGTGCGCATTGATAAAATTATCCTCCGCAGCTTATTTTGCATACATCCCTGAACAGCATGCTGGCTACAGTGGAAGTTGATACCTTACCTACGGTTATTTTCTGAAATCGTGGAAACACGCTAAATGGACCATCGTCTCAGGGACCCTTAGTCAGAGAAACCGGACATTTACTGCATAATGTTGGCCACTCATCTGTAGGGCTTAATTAGTGCGGATCCACCCCTGAAAGGAAATGTTCACAGGAAAGCTGATTGGACGGCTCTCTGGAGAACGGCAAATTCCATCAAACGGAAAGGCGTTTGGCTTTGATGCGGGAGACAGGCTGATTGTTGGCTACACAACTCAGATGTTTTGTAAGCTGGCTAAACTTTTTTTTTTTGTGCATTCCCTAATAGTTCAGATTTCAGTGGAAATTTGGAAACTGATTAATGGCTGCAGTTTTTTATTTTATAATAAAGAATCTGACAATTCCTCAGTAGATTCTTAAAAATAAAAATCAACATGCTAGATATTAACCACCAGTTCACAGATTTTGGCAAAAAAAGATGTAAAATGTTGTTGGATTGACCCCGCCTTTTATAATTAGCATATCTCCCTGGCAGCAGTCATGGGCGGGGATACCAGATGTCTGAAACCCCATCGGGGGGACTGGCATTTTCTATGCATTTAGGAGAACCACAGTAGTGCTAAATTGCTGTGACTTATTTTCCCCTAGAGGAAAACTAGGAAATCCATCGCACTCAAAATGCTTTATTGGTATGGGGTAGACCTACAGAGCTCACCATAACTAAACATATAGCTTACCGGCTGCCCCAAAACGTGAATCGATATTTGCACTACATAATGCTTGGTTTTAGACCTACAGAAAAGTTTATCAATGGAATGTGAGTGATGTGCAGAAGGAGAGCAGTGCTAACACAGAGGGGTTTCTGCAAACAAAGAGGAAAATGGATTATGCACTCCAGGATTTCTAGAGTAAGGTGCTGGAGGCTTATGTTACATATAGTTTAAATATACCGAACAAAGGCGTTATGTGTTCATCCGTCCAAACCTCTTTGTTGAAACGTAATGGTGGTATGCCGCCAAAAAAAAAAAAATTGCGACCGGAACCACATCGGTTGATGCTTTTAGGGAAATAACAAATATCGTGCCTTGTACCATGTCATTGGTTTGATTACCACGGACTTGAAAACCGCGCAGCAAAGAACCCTTTTCATGCTTCACACTGATAACTACGGTAATTTTATGAAATGTAAGAAAAGTGCAAAAATTGCATCTGGCATATTTAAAATTCTTATTAACTTTAATATCGAGATTGAAGTTGATGAAGGCTGCTCTGGCTTTCAGTATTGATATTTTCAAAGACTCGTCAGTTGTGAGACATTTCCTCGACCGACAACAAGCTGGAGCAGATGCTTGGGGAACAGATAATAACTTGATGAAGTATAAAGTCACAATAATAAAGTTTGTGACAACAATGTGCTTATTAAGTTCTACTGAAGTGGTACGGAAGCTGTCATGTGTCTGACAACTGCGCTACAAAGGCAGAGAAGAGCCAGACCGGTTCTACTGGGTAAGCACAATGCGTTTATATTTATAATCACGCAACAGCACCAACAGAAAGTTTACTCACTTTTATGTATAGTTTCAGTTGGCGGTTCCAAAAATCATTGTGAAAAGTGTCACATTATGACACGCAGCGATACGGCAGCTGTTAGCCTTAGTGTTGTAGGCAGGGGGCTTTTTAAAAAGCTGACTTTTTAAAACAAATTCTGATGTTCTACAACAACAAGGCGGTCTTTGACACTTCCCAGAGATATGTCATGCTCATCCAGAGGAAGGCTTAGGCGACATGCTATAACACGCAACCACACATTATAATATACTATAAGAATGGGATAATAGTGAGTTAATTCCGTGCACCCTATATGTGAACCCTGGTTTGCTAAGAAATATCAGCTGTTCATGAGTAAAAGGTATGCACTTTACATGCATTTAAATGTATAATGTTATCCTTCCCCAAAATATCCTCGGTGCATTCCTAATTGTAATTCCAGAGCCAATTTGGAAAAGACCCCGCTGTCTGGAGGGGGTATTCCAAGTTAGGTAGTAGGTTACACTGTCTTCACTGTATATCACAAAGCAGTGGAATGACAGGTGAAGTAGAGGACAGGCAGTGTCTGACAGTTTTGTAAGAGTCTGTCAGCGCTAAGTTCCTGACAAGGCTCATTTTGTGCGACGGCTGTCAGAATTGATGATTTCTGTAGCCACGGCGGCCCAAAACCCCCGTGCCTTGAAGGGAACAATGTGCAGAGAGCTTCCGTCAATTGATAATGCGTTTAAAAAGACAAGCCATTTTCAGTCATATCAGCAGTCACGTATGAACGGGGCGGACAATTCTCTAATACAGAACATGATTTTAATTGGCCGGTTAAGCAAACTGGTTACCACATTCTGCCCGTATTAAAGGAATTTTACAGTGTCATGCTCACATCACCTTTAAGCGGCTGCCTTTATTAGTTAAATAGCATGCCAGTGAGTGTGGGAAAATTGGCCACCACCCCTCCTGTATGGGAAATGCATTGTGCTTTCTTGATTGAGAGATGAAACATTCAAGGTATAATCCGCCGAGGAAAAGATCATTCTCAACACAGAGTGCTAATTGTATGTAAATTAAGTGTCAGCCATTGTATTTCACACAATATCCTTGCCTGGGAGACTATTTCACATTGTTTTGTGGTTGATTATTACCTTGGCAGAAGACACATTCAGCAGATATAAGAACCCCCCTTTGGATCAATAATTAATTCCCTTCCGTAATTAGCATAATAAGTGATTTTTGATTTTACTTTTATAGTTAATAGAGTAAAGCTTCGGTATTTTGTAATAAATCAAAATAGATAGTTGGTTTATTAATCTGGTATATTATTTTGTTTACTCACACTATATCCCATAGATCCTAATATTTACTCAATATGGTTCCTACCAGAAATGGTCTTCAGTCGTTTTATCCACCTGTCCAGGACATTCATCTCAGTGAGTTTTGACAGGTCATTCATCCCTTTAGCGGCAGAGAGGATGATGGCTGTGACAGCCTATCAGAAACCATCTTATTAAAAAGCAAACTAGGTCCTTTGCCACAATTTTATATCATCTTAGTGTCCAGTCTACAATTGATTCACAGCCGTTTACAATGATGGCTACATATTTCCACTAATCGCCATCCAGTTTCCAAAACACAGTTTGGGTGACAGAAGGGCCAAATGAAAAACAAATTATAAACAATGTTTTCCCCTCTTCGGACTCATTTGGCTTTCACACTTGGTCCGTTTTAACTTTCTTTTGTTTTAAAAATGTGTGATGAAGTAGACTGGAAATATTTCAATGAGGAAGGCATTCACTTTTTATACTGAAATCGCATATTTAATATTCCAGATTGGTGACATATTTAATATTCAAGTAATTTCTGGCTTGAAAACTGCACATTGACTAAGATAATGAATACAAGGGATTTTGCATTCTCAGTATGAACATCACAGCAGGAAGCTTCAAGCATTAAAAAAATCTCTATTATAAAGTGCAGCCCAGTCAGTTAATCTATTCTGTGTATTTAAGTGCATGTGTCAGTCATCTGATGTGCATGTGTAAGTTCCAGAGGAACAGAATCACTCCTATTATTTGATTTTTTTAATAATGTGTAGTTATATTTGGCTTTTAAAAAAATACATTCTTACCTCTTTGTGCCATTGATAAGATGCATGTGTTGCACACATTTATACTCAGGTGTCTTGCATCTATAATTTCATAGTTAATTTAATTTGTTCACACTTATAACTAAAAATGTGCTGATTGGAAAGGGACACAAGAAGTTGAATGCAATGCTCAATCAGAAATGAATAGCATGTACGATAAAAGACAAACACAACGTAGTTTAATAGCTTAATAACTTTCTCACTGCCCTCTGAGCCTCACTGCCCAGACACGCCTGTATCACATGACACAGCACACTGTAATTCACTATCCAGACATCACATGACATAGCATATTGTAATTCCATCCACAAGTTATTTTTGTAACCAAATTATACATTTTCATCACAATCAGTCAGGTTTGGTAAAATAGTTAATGCATAAAATATTAATTATGTTCCCTGTCAATCTCACCCTGTCTTTCAAGTGTCAGTTATTTTATAGTTACTGCTCATGTCTGATATTCATGCATTTTTCAATTGACTGAATTTCAGCTGATGTTTTCAAATAATTAATGCCTTGTCTACCCCTGAATGATTTGTTTCAGAGAGCGTTCAAGAAAAATGTAGAACACCTGACAACATGAATTATCACGAAAGTACAAAAGTCAGACTTCCAAATTGCTTTACTTTAAATTCAGTGCTTCACATATTCTGAGCAAAGTCCTTTAGAGAAGACTGCGCTCTAATGGGTTTGATATTATTCTCGATGTGTTAGGTAAAGCACAATGGCCCTGGAACAGATGTGCGATCTGGTTGATGGGACGCAAGGAATATATACCTGATGAGTCAACCTTCTCTCTGCAGTTGAAAAATCTTTGCACCATTGTCAAATGAAATATGAATCATCAATCATGGTATTTAAAATAATGGCCCTCCGAAGACATCCTCGACAAAGCGCCATAGTCCCGGTCAGGGTTGGGGTGTGTTCGCATTGAAAAAATAAACTGCATCGCACGTTGTTACATTCCAAAAAGGCTGTGATCCCTGAATCACTTTTGAATCACTTCACTTTCCTCTTGGCTGGATCGATTCCTGCCATGCTCAAAGCATCCTAATACAAGTTATGCTGAAACAATGCACCGTTAATGTAAAATAAACGTTCTGCGTGTTCGTTGTCATTACCGTTGTGCCTCAAAAAGTAGGAGCTAGGACAGCATACGGTTAGTGGGTGCCAAAGACACAGGTTAGTGGTGGAGAGAATCAAAGCCTCTTTTTTGAACTAGATAAAGGAAAACCAAGTTTCAGAATGTTCCTCTTTCTGGACCACGTGTCCCTCTTGCAGCGTATCCTCAAGGTTCTGATCAAAACGTTTCATCTGACCTGCTCGTTTTGGGGGTGATAAGGACAGGCCTTAATTGCCTCCATCTTGAGGACCTCGCAGTCTTGCTTAAGGTGGTTGGTTACTGAGTCTCCAATTTATTCGAATCCCCTTGGGTCCGCCTACCTTTCAGAAGCTACGCTTGAGTGACGTGATCATGTACTCTGCTTTAATCTGTCTCGGTGGGGATGCTCCGGGGTATGATTCTCACCGGGCCTCCCAACTTTTTGGTCTGGGGTGGCCCTGGTCTTAGGCTCCCGTAACTTGCCCTCAATCTTTGAGCATGGTGGCCTTCTATGAGCTTGCTATTGCAGAACTGTAGGACTGTGGAATTAGGAGATCGTCAGTCGCTTAAATATTCAAACAGTTTTCTAAAGCTGAGCTTAGATTGTTTCTCGGGCAAAATAATTATTTGCAAAGCCACAGTATTAAGCCTTTGAGACGCTTTCGGTTTGCAACCAAAGTTCTCAACTCGACTTCTTGCCTTATGCATTTGTTTCTGTAAAACCTTTCAGTTTGACTGATTATGGCTTGGAATGCGTTTAATTTCATGCCAGAACACATAGAGTGATCCAAAAAGCTTTTCTAAACAAACCCAGATGCCTTCAGGTCGGTCACTAGGCAGCACATCACGCTTTCCTACCCATATTGAGGGTGCCAATGTGAAACCCGCAGTGACATCCTATATCTGATCTACATTTATTTTGAATCTCTCCTTATAGACGTAAATATACTTATATCTACTTATATTTCTACCTGTATTGAGTTTGCAACAAAGCCACACATGAACATGCTACTGCAGAAAGGCGAAGGGTCAGACTTGAGAAAAAAAAAAGTTTTGGTCTGAATCCAGGCAAACAGTCAGGCACGATGGTCGCAGCACCGAGCTCTTAGGAAGCTCATCAGTGGGAACTATGAAGCTTGTCGAGAGGGGGAGATCAGTCAACAAACTACAACAAAAACTGCTGGAGTCAGCCAGGAATCTAAAACTGGGTCAAAGTACATTTCAGCAGGACAACGATCCAAACTACAAGGTCAGAGCCTCACTGGAGCGATTTAACAAGCGAGTGAATGTCCTTGAGTGGCCTAGTCAAAGTCCTAACGTGAATTCAATGTAAAAAAAGTAGGGTGAGACTTGAAGATTGCAGTCCACCAGTGATCCACAACGAACTTGTCAGAACTGGAGCGTTTTTGCCTAGAGGAATAGGCAGAAATGACATTCCACTGTGCAGAGCTTGTAGAGACCCACACAAAAGAATCAATGTGTATATTCACTTTCAGTTTATCCTCATTTTCTTTGAGTTTTATACTCGTTTGTATACAATGACAAATTATAATTTACATAAATCAAGATTTTTGTACTCCATTTATACGCCATTTTTTAAAATTATTTTTTAACTAAATGAACTGTGACCAAATTAACCCTATCCTGCAATTGCTGGTCATGATAGTCCCAATTATATACATATGTAGGTGTGTGTGTGTGTGTATCTATATATATATATACACACACATAGACACACACCGATCAGCATAACATTATGACCACCTGCCTAATATTGTGTAGGTCCCCCTTTTGCCACCAAAACAGCCCTGACCCGTCGAGGCATGGACTCCACTAGACCTCTGAAGGTGTGCTGTGGTATCTGGCACCAAGACGTTACAGCCTTTAAGTCCTGTAAGTTGTGAGGTGGGGCCTCCATGGATCGGACTTGTTTGTCCAGCACATCCCACAGATGCTCGATTGGACTGAGATCTGGGGACTTTGGAGGCCAAGTCAACACCTTGAACTCGTTGTTGTGTTCCTCAAACCATTCCTGAACCATTTCTGCTTTGTGGCAGGGCTCATTATTCTGCTGAAAGAGGCCAGTGACATCAGGGAATACCGTTGACATGAAAGGGTGTACATGGTCTGCAACAATGCTTAGGTAGGCAGTGACCAGAGGTCAGCATGGCTACAGTACCTCGTCTGTTGGATCAGACCACACGGGCCAGCCTTCGCTCCCCAAGTGCATCAATGAGCTGTGGCCACCCATGACATTGTCGCCGATTGACCGCTTTTCCTTCCTTGGACCACTATTGATAGGTACTGCAGACCGGGAACACGCCCACAAGAGCTACAGTTTTGGAGATGCCCTGACTCAGTCGTCTAGCCATCACAATTTGGCCCTTGTCAAAGTCTCTCAGATCCTTATGCTTGCCCATTTTTCCTGCTTCTAACTGCTTCACATCAACTTTGAGGACAAATTGTTCACTTGCAGCCTAATATATCCCACCCACTGACAGGTGGCATGATAACGAGATTATCAGTGTTATTCACTTCACCTGTCAGTGGTCATAATGTTATGGCTGATCCGTATATATGAAGTGACAGTGACTTAATTGCTTTTGTGTGTCATATATTGAGTGAGATCCGCCTCTGAGGATAATTGCTTCTATATATTGTGACCTGAATTGGTAACGATTGGTTAGCAAGGTGAAGAGTTATTTTCAATGGTATAGTATAAGGTCATTTGTACATCTCACACGCACCGCCACTGAATCTCACACTCACAGCCACTGAATCTCACACACATGCAGATAGCCTCTGAATCTTACACAAGCACACACTTACAACCACCTAATCCATACACACACACACACACACAGTGCATCAACAGTGAAGGAGATATCCTATGGGATATATTACCAGAGGAACTATACGTGTTAAGCACAACCTGCCCAAAAATATCTGTGAAACTCGACACTATGAAGCTTCATTACGCCCACTGCAGCCACCAGTAGAATAGGGTGTGACAACAGCAAGCAGCTTATCCTGAGCGTACTAAATGTTCATAAACGTCTGGGGGCCTGTCCTCCAATATGAGCTAATGAGGACGAGCCGGAGTTCACTGGCCAAAGGCTCATTTTTGCCAAGCCAGGCCTTGAAACGGTGATGAGGAGTTAAAAATGACTTGCTTAGCTTTTTACAGCACCAGCAGGCTGTGCTGAGCAATCATTAAAAGCCATTGTCCGTTGTGTGTGTGTGTGTGTGAGAGATTTAATGCATTCAATTTGATTTAACACTGCTGTTAGGTGACACAGAATGGGTGACACGGTCACATGCCTACTCACGTTTTAAATAACAGTGGGAAATTTAATTCTGAGATGAGATGGCATTTACAGCAGGTTAAAAATGGAAAATGTGGTTTAATGCAATATCTAGTGTGTTTTTGGACCACACAGTAAAACAGGATGTCTAACCTCTGGGCAACTAGAGTGCAAGTGTGTAATTGCTTTTGGTGGTTTAATGCAGCCTGTTACTGAAAAAATAAAAAGTACAGTAAAAAGGTTTAACCATACATTTCTTAGTATCTTTCCGTACTCTTATGAAGGCGACAACCTGCACTGGCAGTAATTGCCTTATTCTTCAGGGATATTTATACATTTCAATGCTGCCAAAATTCAACAGAACAGACAGAGCAGTTGAATTTTGCTCATAAAAGATATCGTAAGAGTAACAAACCAAACCATTTTTCTCATAAAACTATTAACTATTAATAGTAAACTGGTAAACCAGACAAGTACATGAACCTTATATTAAATATAAAATATGTAAATATTGATTATATAAGTATTAAATTAATATTTACAAAAATACAATACATGCACCACTGTGTATTTACTACTTCTTAAAGAATGAGATATTGTTTCATCGGTTGTTTACACTGTTAATATCTGTTAATAATTAGTTAATAATATGCTAACTTTAATAACTTTAAGATAGGCATCAAAGTGTGTCAAACTGAAATTTAACAATGTTTTGGAAACTGGAATTTCCAAACAGCACATAACCTGATCCCATTTAGAATGTCAGTAGGCTAAAAAACAAAAGTATTTTGAAATGCCACCCTAAATTCAAACAAATACACATTACATGCATACGATACGGACAAAACTCATGCGTTTATAACTTTAAGTCTTGGAGTTAAACAACCCTTTCAAACATTTGAAAGCCCTGGGTCATCCCAATGCAGTTGTAATGTGCTCTAGCAGAAGATCAAACTCGAAATCTGAGACCTGGAGCTGATTTTTTTCCTCTTGCCAGGTTTAAACTAAACTGCAGAAATCCACCGAAAACAACAAACATTTACTCTGACACCATGGACCGTCCATGTTATAGAGGTGATGAAATACTAACGGAAGCCAATAAAAACTATTTTGAAAGATGCACTCCTGATTTGCAGTTTTGTGCAAATATGTACAATCATAATATCGCTTGTAAGTAATAATTGCTGTGATTTTCAAAGCTAATTTCCAAGGATGTCAAAGCTAAATTACAATGAGATAGCACTTCTCATCTAATCCAAATAAATTACTTTCTACTATAATTTCCAAAACTGACAGGCTGATGGGAGATCTAGAAATGGAATTTGAACATAAGTCATAGTCAATATTTTGCCTTTAATGAGGATAGTGGACTGAGGTTTAACACCTAATCTAATCTTGAGGATCACCACTGTGGTATATTTGTATGTTTCTACATTCATCCAGATAAGAGACTGCTACTAATAGTGTAACCAACCTGATACAACCCCCCGCCCCGGCCCCTGGGATTTCACCTGCCCAAGCCAGGAATTGAACTTGGGTCTCCACACCCTCCTTACAGACGGCAGAAATGATCAGCTCTCTGAGCCAAAGTCGATAACTAGAGGAACCGTGTGTACTCTTGTCTCCGACTCCAGGGAGGGATGTCACTCTGTGGAGTCTGCGGCGAGCCCCATTACACCAGCACCACTCATAACGCCAGCTTTGTTTTCCTCTATCCAAGCACCGAGTTGGCGAGAGAAGATTATAGGGCAGTGTAGCAACATTCTAAAGCTCTTTGAAATCTCCTAATGGCATTCCAATGAATCGCGTGCCATTTGAAGTCGCCGTTTAACGACTGGTTCTTGAAGAACAAGGTAACGCCCAGGTGCTCAGCCAGCCTCTTTTGACCCACCACCCGTACAACCCCTCCTCACATCTGTCAAGCTGTTCCACCCGTACAACCCCTCCTCACATCTGTCAAGCTGTTCCAACCGAACTTCCCCTTCTCCGATTCCACTTTCAGTGCTTACAGCTAACCTCATTCTGCTCACAAGACTGGCTCGCAATACTGGCCAACACAATTTTTAAATATATCCATATGTGTTTGGACCCCTTATAAACTAACTGACCGTTTCCACCTTCTCCCTATTCCTAAACCATTTTGAGTGCTGTTAACAAACAAGGTTTCACACGCCTTCCCGCAAAAGGAAACTAGGTTATCTTCCCGGTCATTTTTGTTTTGTTTAATGTTCTTCTGAACCTCCTGAGGATGTTTACGCGCAATATTTCCTCATCCTATATCCCTCATGAAGCGCCCTCCGGTGCATCAGAAATTCCCCTGGAATTTCTTTTCCGCTTTGTCACCTTCACTGTGGAACGCTCTGACATTTCACTGAACAGACTATCTTTTTTTCTACAAACCAAAGACACATCTTTGCTTGTGGCTCTCGTGGGAACCTTCAATCCCCACCCGTGTCTACGATCACAGAAGTGTTTGGACTGGAAATTAGGACCCGATTCCACCAAAAGCTGCTTAAATCCACTCTGTGTTTTCTGGGGTACAAACTACGAGCTACCAGCGCTGTGTTCGGACGGTGTCTTCATGCCTTTTATGGTGCAGTCTGGGACCTGCTATTTAACTTGGAAAACAAGAGGAAAGAAATTTCGATCGAAAACTAAAACCACTTCAAGTAACAAAACATCTATAATTGGATACAGAGGGAGAACTCTTAAAGTGGCAGAACTATAGTTATTATTGTGTTTCTTGGTTTAATGAATAAGAAAGAAAGGAAACTGCCAAATAAATAAATAAATCAATATTTTCAATTTGATTAATTTCCTTTAACGCACGTTTCTTACCGGGACAGAGTGGGAGACAGTTGTTTGTTTATGCTGGTAATTATAGTTGTTTGTTAGGTTTTATAATTTGGTGTCAAAACGAAAGCCGTAATTCTCCCACAGCAGCAATTACAAAGTGCTTGGTTTTACTGTGGAACGCATGATTACAAACTGAAGCATATCCTGTGCAGAACAAATAGCACATATTGTCAAGTGGACTCAAGGGTGATTATTTACATCATTGTCCTCCGCACACTTAACTGATTAGGAACATGCGCTGTGTCCTTAGTCATGGTATGTGGTATGTGATGCAGAATGCCTCCATCAGTCCCTAAGTACTATTGGACATCACATAAAAAATAGCTCCCAACATACTGAGAGACTCTATTGACAATAGTTGACCTCAGTTCCAAACTCCTGTCCTAATGCGATGCAAATTTTAATTGGTTGACTTTAGTGATAAATAATTCTTGAGTTGATTCTTTGTAGCAGGCAGCCAAGAAACACACCCGCACGCCCTGGGGTCCCGCCCAGGGCAGACAAGACTGACAGCCAAGCTGGGGAGGCCACACCCAACGGAAGCCCCTTGTTACCCTGATGGTAATAACATTCAGGTCTGTTTCAACAGGGCTGGTGGGGAGAGGAGGAGGAGGAAGATGAGGAGGAGGAGGATGAGGATAGACTGAAAAGGTGGTGAGTGGTGGCTTTATGAAATGTGTATTTAATATATTTAAATGCATTTGAATATGTTTTGTTTGGTTTTCCCAAACGTGGGTAGATTATTTGAGTTTCACCTTCTTTTGTTGAATGTCACTTTTATGTTTATTTTGTTAACAAAGCCAAATTAAAGGCATCATGGGTGGGGGCTCCCTGCATCTGCCCACTCCCGGACCTGCTAAGTCCAGGCATGCTGCACGTTTGTTCAGTGTTTGCGACATCAGATGTCGAACTAGTAGCTCAGAGTTTGATAGCAAACTCACAATCAATGACAGCATATAACCAGCCACCATCGTGTCCTGGTATTTTAAATGATAGCGCTGATTCCTACTAAATAAATACATGAAGAATAGGACAGGGGTTAAAGGTGAATGTGTCTGCAGTTCATGGAAGGACCTTTGAAGTGTGTCCTCTGTCATATCTAAAATAGCAGTCTGTCATGTCAAGCACATTGCTTCTCAGAGGAAACAGCTTTGATTGGTTATTATGTAACCACACCCTTTTAACCGTTTGACTTGGGAGTGTTCTCCTACCTATATCTTTGATTTGAAATGTACAGTGGTAAGAAATAAACACCTTGTGTTGTCTAAGCAGCGACGCTGCACCATTCCTGTCAGCTTCTTGCGTACATCCCCAAGTGACACCTGCATTATTTTGAACATTGGTGGTTACATCCAGTGCTACTCTGAAGCAAGGCGCCAGCTGTTAAAACACATCAGAACCAAGAACTTTGCATCGCCTTTTAGCTGCTGTGTCAGATAGCCGCAAAAGAGATGGATCTCATCCATTCTTAACCAGATGCCGGAGTTAAGAACCAGTCCGGTTTTCCAGTTTCTAGACTTTCTGTCTTGTCATTGTAGATCCCGAGTAATCGATGTGCACTGTTCTGAAATGTCTTTCCAGATTACTCAGTTCTCAAGCAACAACCAATGAGAAGAGCAGGGTTTGTGCCACTTTTGTGATGAGGAAAGCGGGTTTAGACCAACCCGATCGCAGGAGGACACAGAAAAGTGTTTATGTTTAGGAATAAAACACAGCAGAAGTACTCTACATGGGATCATTTAGTTCAGCAATGCACTGAACAACGTTCTGTTTACAGCAGAAGGTTTAAACCCTAATAGGATCATTATAGTAGGACTGCACCATCAGTACAAAAAGGTGAGGCATTGGCCACATAACACAGGCAATCACACGGGAAATTTGCTTGTTACAGAATTATCTGCAGCATGAACCAATGTTTCGCCAGGCTCTCCAGTAACCCAAACAGGTATTTTAACATTTATTTTAATAAGAACACATTTTCTAATGGGCAAGAGAAGCGCTGTAAACCTGAGGGAAGATTAAAATCAAGTTTAATTCTGCCTAATATGCCAATGAATGTTCTCTCTTTTGTTTAGTTCTTTTAAATATGAAAGTGGTTTTTTTTAAGGTTTTTTTTTACCGCCGTTGCTTGTTAGGGGAGGACTTCACTGCACCAGAATGTGCGTGTAAGTCTGAAGTGTAACAAGACTGCAGGCATATATTCTGCGTTCCCCCAAACAGACACATTATTAAGCACATTAAACTAAACGGAGAGAGTGAATGTCCCACTTTTCACTTTCCTTACCCAGAATGTTGTTTTAAGTATGCCATGAAAATCAGAAGCTACTTCCCCTATAATTGGTTATTTGCAATAAAAAAGATATATATAATAAAATACATGTATAAAACTTGTTATGCAGATAAAACAAACACTTTAATTAACACCAGGCAATTTCAGCTCAGCACTGAAATCCCAAAGCATTGCTCGGCACCAGATATAAAAAAAGGGGAAAACTGGGTATTGTATGTCCCCTACGAACTAAAACAACTGAGTGGATATTGTATGTCCCTATGAACTAAAACTGTCCAAACTGATGCAGGATGCAAATGAATTAATCAACTTGAAACTAGTGTTTTGAAATAATCTCTATGGCTCAGGAAAATAAGTGCACATAATGATATAGTTTTTAACAAGATTGTTTGGAATATGCTGTTATTTTAAGCCTCCTAAAGTCAGTCTATGAGATATGGGTTCTTCTCAGAATTCTGTGCTGTAGAATTGTTCTTGGTCCATCCAAACTCTTAATTCTCACTGGATCGAGGACTGCAGATAGCTGTAGATCTTTAGAATGATAGTTTTTTTGTTAGTTTGAGGTGTTCTAAAGGGGCACCTTTTTTTAACCAAAAGCAAACCTACAAGATGCAAGGTAATTTGCATTTGGCTCTTCACACAGCCTAGGACACCTGCAATGAACTGAAGTCAATGAAACACTGCACCGTTACAGCAGTCAACGGTGTTAGTGAGATCATTAATGAACTTTTAACTGGAATGCGTTGCATTGGTATAGAGACTCAACATGTCACATAATAAGATTAAAACTTCTGTATATGTTTTTATTTTTTTATTACCGTATATAATGCTACCTTTTTTCTTAAAATATTTGTACCTATATCACATGAAGATATGGCATACAACTTAATGAATCTTAAGGAAATTATCTCAATGTTCACATTCAGTATCTCTCACTAAAGGGAAGCTTCCACCAGCGTTCTGCAAGAAGAGACATGAGTCAAATTTCACAAGCTGTAATACGTGATTATTTTTGAAAGAATTTTCCGAGAAAAAAATAATACATATATATATATATTAGTTGGCCTACATTAAATTTAAGATGGTAACTAACTGGAAATAATCTACGTCAAATCTTGTCTTTAACTTTGACATGTACATTTCTGCGAGGGTTTTTCACATTGCATGATTTACTGTGAATGCTGAAAAAAAAATGTTCAAATCAAAAGAGATATTACAATTTGTAGCATTTAAAACTTGACGGATGCGGTTATGACAATCACTATCCATACTATCCATAAATAGTACTGTCGAACAATGGGGGAGGGAAAAAGTTCCTTTTCTTGCATGGAAATTTTGTCTCTGTTTTCAGTTCAAACACATGCAGATGTCCTTCAAAAGCAATATTTGACATTCAAACACTGAATCTGCTGTCTGTATTGTTTCAACGATTGTGATTAATGTGATTACTTGGATTTAAATGGTGACGGTTTGTATTTTTACATATTGTATAGCCAAAGCAATTCCCTATATCAAAAAAAAAAGGCTAACAACAAATTTTAATGAAGTTTTTTCCCTTTCAGGTACTGAACACAGCATGGATCATGCAAACGTCTTCATGTTCTTCCTGACGAAAATACAGGGAGTCAAAGAATCATGAGCTAATTTTTATGAACAGACTTTATAACACTCCTGAGCTCAGTTTAACCTCAGGTTGTGCTCTGTAACCTCTACCATCAGATGGGGACAACGTAAAGACCATCGGATCTGGGTGACGACCGATCCCTATGCCACAGAGTACACTGGCTCCGTGTGTAATACTAGCCATTACGTTGTGATGTTGGTGCTCAGATGAGAACTCGAAAGAACTGCTGGCTAGGAAAGCATTGAAGTTCAGCCACACGTCCAGCGCTGGAATCCTGCAAGTTTTAACGTTTACTGTTCAACTGACAATCCATTTATATCTTAAACACAGGAAAGTCAACTTATTTTATGATTAATTATAAAACACACTCCATGCATGCTAGTCATAAGGATTAAAACTGTCCACCACCAGTTTGGATGTAAGCACTGAACTAATGTGTGTTGGATGTAACATCTGTTTTAGGGAAATGGAAAATGGTGACTCTTTGGAAATGCCTTTTTATTGTATGGTGAGATTTAATTACATGACGTTCATCACCGTCGCTGTGTATTTACAAATAGGTAAATAATCTTATGGGCTTAGTTTCTCAAGCTGAGTAAAATACTCCTTGAAGCTGGCCCCCAGCATCGAGACCCTCCAGTGATAATCAATCTGAAATTTAATTTCCCACTCACCGGGTAGGAAAGCCTGCAGTGTTATCAGCCTAAAGGCTGAGTTTAACATTAAATTAATATTGGATTGGTGGGAAGAAGAAGGGGGCGGGACTGAGCCGCCCCACGTGACTCCATGTGAGAATGCGCCTGTTAAGTGGATGATTGGGTGTTATCACCCGTGGATAGTTCAGTCTCCGCAGGGTTACAATTTGGACCAGGTGCCGGTGATGACCCAATCACCCAAACTCCCAATTTACGGAGCATTCTCTCTCATAAAATCCTTCTACCCATAGCTCCACCGTGGTATCTTTGTAAATATTTCAGACATAGCAAGGCTCTAAGATAGATGTTCCTCAAAGTGGCATTAATTTAAGGAAAAACTAATCAATTTTATTTTAAATCATTTATTTTATAATTCTATTTTAAATATTATTTGAAATAAAATAATTAAATTGCATTGCATGGTTAAAATAAGAAAAAATAGCAATAGCAATAGATATACCGTTGGGGGGGGAGAATAATTATATAGAAATGATTAAAAGATGTTTTGAGCAATATATAAAAATGTATTGTTACGCAATAATGATGAGGGCCCCGGTATCCCTTGACCTAAAACTGTTGAGTTCCTCTGGGTCTCTGAGCTAGGTATGTAATCGGGGTGACTTTTGAAACTAAAATAAACTTGAAACGAATCAATTAAATATGAATTGGGTATAAATTGTGCAATAACCAGCTGTTTAAATCCAGTACCTAAGTGGAGGGAGACTCCCTGTTTCTTGAGAGAGCTCAGAGGCCCGCTCGCAGGGAATGAGGACCGAGAAGATAAAAACCAAAGCTAAATAATACAAAAAGCAGCATCTGCAGGAGAATTCCCGAAACTCCGGCCCACATCTGCTGCGGCACTCTGGAGGGGGACAGATGGAGAGGAGCAGGGCCTGCAGAGGTGGCCGCCGGAAACGGCCCGAGTTCACATAATCAAATTGGACTGGCAGTGGCTGAAGTTCTGCATTGCCTCAATAGCCCTGGCAGGTAGCTGCGCTCACGGTGATAAATGCTCGCTGTGAGATGCAGCTAATTACAAACTCTGGCGCGCCAAAGAATGCCGCTAATCAACACAGACGGCCGGCTCAGACATGTTTAAAGATGCCAGTGCAAGTTTGTGAGGCCTGCTATCAACTTAAATATACAAAAAAGTTAAGGATTAAATAAATATTAGTGAATAGTTAATATAAGAGTACTATGAGGTCTTGACTCATTATAGGTTAGCAGGTTCAATTCATTTGTCCACAATAATAATTTAACATATTGAAAGTGCTCATGCTTTCTTTGACACTGAATTTTGGCAGTATGTGCTAACAATGTTACCCTGGTAGGTTTATGAGGTCTGCTAAATGAACAGTAATGATAGAACATAGACAGTAAGAGGTAATACAATTTAATATATTTTGGTGCGTTGTGATGGATACTAGAAACGAGCTGGGGTTCAAAGCGGCACCTTAATTTACTTTGGGCCAAAATCTACTGTGACCTAACTGCAGGCAGCAGGGTGGACATGTCTGGTGAAAGATGCTGCCCAAGTGATAGCCCCTCCCACTCTTCTCCTATTGGTCACATAGCTCTCAAAACCTCCGAAGAAAATGTAAGAGGGAATTGAGGCTGCAGTTATAGCTGTGAACATTAAGTGTTCTGCCTTACAATACATTGTGACTTTCCTTATCCAGGATAGTAAAATCAGCAGTATCCTCAATTGCTTTTTCTACACGTGGTCAGGGAATTAATTTCCATTTTATTTCCGTTTTTTTTAATGTGGAGTTGGCAGCCAGCTTTTTAGTGATCCATCAATTATGAGATGAGGGTCTTTGGAAAAAAACAAAAACAAAAAACGTTCGAGTCAAACTGTTCTATATCAGGTGGTATATCCGGTTTCTTCCCAACACAACTGTCATTTATCCAAGGAAAAAAAAAACCACTAACATAATGCTGAAAGCTACACCTTCTTTTTTCTATGCCGGTTAGATTTTGGACTGGATATATCACATATTTACAAAACTACAGATATTTTTCATATCTCACCAGACACCTCTTTGTCATTGTCTTTAATGACAGGTTAATGTCATTCTCTCTTTCACTGCTCTTGGGGAATCTGAAGTAAATCTGAAACTTTGTCTTGTATGAATAATATATCCTCTGTTGATTTCCAGCCCTGATTTAAATCCCACTAGAGTAGCATGTTGACAAAGTATTTAATAAATGATAACCTCGCAGAGTCAATTTTACATTTGCATTGTTGTTTGGAGAAAATTCCATTAGGGCATTTGAGACTGCCCTCGTTTTCATCTGACTTTTAATCAGTTTAACCAGATTAAAATTTCATTATTACCAAATGGGAAGTCAGAACATCTGCATCAACCGGAAATATTTTGTCAGTATTATTTTTAAGACAATGCAGCTGCACAAAGCCATCCGCTGAAATCAAAGTCACAGAGGAGGGTGGTCTAAATCATTAGACACTGCAATATAACAAAATAGTCCTTGTGACTCCACAAACTCAGACAGTCTGTTGGAAAATAAAGTCATTTCTTATAACCACGCTACACAGAAATGCATACTCTTTTCTATCTCTTCTATTGTTCCAAACAGTCAATGCTTTAAATAAAGGTTTCAAATTAAGGGAACACACACACACACACACACACATTAAATGTACTTAGGCTTAAACATATGCAGGAACATTGTGTACTTTTCTATTAAATAAATTTCAAAAACTATTAGGATTTTTTATTTATTTTTTCCTCCTGTATGAAAACGGTAATTTAACACAGACATGGTCATATTATCAATCCGTTTACTTGCTTTTTCTTGATCTCGGCGTCATTCAGTGACATTACTGTATGTATGCATGTACGTAGACACACAAGTTGAGAGATTGAGGGCTGTCCATCGGTCGTCACTGGGGCAAGGTACACAGTGGCTGAGATTAAATGCTCTTGACAGCATAATCACTGACAGTCTTTAGAACAAGCAACCAAAATGGCGTCAGTTTTCCCCCATACCCGTGTCCTAAATACTATGATGTTTAATTTTATTTATGATTCTTAGAATTTCTGAGAGTAAGTAGCTCTGGAGCGAAAGGCATCAGCTCTCTGACGGAATATGGGACTTAAATATTTTAGACGGGCTCAACATCTCTCTGATCAAGCAGGATTACCTGCTTTATTACAACCTTTGGTACAATAATGCTGTTTTTAATCAGAGTGGAGGCTCAACCAGATCTCATAGCAGCCTTGTAATGTTCGGGGGAAATCTAAACCGCTTACACCGTAACCAGCACAGAGGTGTTTCAAGACCAAATCAGTTGTCGAGCAATATAAACGGTCCTCATTTTTATATGACTTTTAATCAATTTAATCCAATCGAAGTTTAATTAATGTCAAATGAGTTTGGAACAGGTAACGTGGCACCTTTTTATTCGAGAAGGTATTAATATCCAAATATTAAAGTGTTGCTGTTGGAGGTTGTACAGTTGGTAGAGCCACCAGATCAGTTTGAGAGCCTTATAGAAGTTCAGAATTGTCAGTAGTCGATCTTTTGTCATTAAAAGCAAAGTCGATGAATGGAGCAGCATTTCAATTGAAGAATCAGGCCTAATCTCATCCACGCAAAGCATGTCTTGTCCCATTTAATTTATCTCCTTGAAACCCCCCCCCCCCCCCCCAACGGCCACCACC
>JAOVYW010038888.1:963-12851 GCA_025775045.1 Hiodon tergisus | reverse complement strand
GTAATTAGTTCAGGTACTGAGGAAATCACCAGAATCGTATTAATAATACTTAATTAATCCAATTAAACAATGACTACCCACATATCATGATCACAAACAAAACAAAACCAGATAACTTACATCAGAATTTATTCACTGCAGTTAAACAAAGATAAATAAAGTTTTGAAAGAAAATTTAATTTATTCAGATTTATAGACCGTCAAAACACTCGAATTGCCAACAAATAACTCTGAATCGAAAGAATCACTGTTAAGCCAAAGATTTACATTCTTAGTAAATGTATTGCTCTGCAGCCTAATCTATACATTTTTTTACTGAGCGCAAGTAAGTTTAAGGAAGTTGGCTTTGCTTTGATAAATATTAATTGGATTACTACACACTGTGATTAATATATAAAAGGCATAGACAAATACTTGATAGACAAATATTCTTAAGCATTGATTTATCATAACATGGTTGTAATGCTAATGCATTTTGTAATCTTTTTGATAGTTTTTTTTTTGAAGTTTAGCATTCTGTGCAAATGTGTGTTAAATTTTGCCCCCATTCCCCTGCTATTTTTGTTTGAATCATCAACACACAATTATCTGTGGGAGTCAAGGCTACATGCCTACAAAGAATTTAATAAGAAGCAAGTAAATTGTAAGGTCTAAAAGCCAATGGATTAATGTTGGTTAAGAAGTTGTTAAGATGGGAAGGCTTTTCAAGCAAGACATTTTAAAAATCCATTGTTCTAATGAATTTGTTACACTAATACCTTAATTGAATAACACAGCAAAACGTGATGTAGATTAACTAGTGAGTATTGGTAAAGACACTACAAAGCAGAACTTCAAAGCAGAAAGTCTACATTCAGACAGAGAGTTTGTAATTAATTTATCAGTTCTGAGCTTAAAGCTATTTTGTGGTGAGTGTCAAACAATGTTTTCTCTGCTAACTTTGGCTGAAGATCACTTTTTTGTTATTGACAGACAAGATATTCACAGAGAATATTGATGACGATCATCATGCATTCATGAGCATTACAAAGTGAGGAAAGGCGTTTAATAAAAATGTCTGAGCTTGAATGCCATAAACCGTTTGACATTCAAAGCTCATACAATGTTTCAGATTAAAGTTTGTACATAATACCTTCTTTCACAATGTTTTAACTCAACTGTATGAATGACTGCAAGGGTGAAAAGGCAAAAAATAAATGCTATTTTTGAAAATAATTTAGTTTATTGAAATTCATTCTTGTAATTAATTTTAACATTTTTTCAGTGTAGATGGTTTGACACTTTAAGGAGTAAAACTAACACTACCCAAATAGTAAAAAATGTAACTTGGAGCAGTGTTATTTGTCTAAATCCCTTAGTGTTACTTTAACTCTGTTTTGCAAGTTAAAGAAGGAACTCTGGCATAGTGTTAAATGTGTAACTATTTTGAAAGTGTTAATTTATCTCTGGGGAGTGTGGAGATATATCAACCCTGAAAAGTGTTGAAATCAACTCTGTTGGAGTTAATTCAACACTGGACTTTTTGCTGTGTGGATTGAAATAGTGTGAATCCACAAAAAGCTAAACACGATTGCGTCAATGTCTCAATTTGTTGAGATGGAAAAAAGTTTTGATTATAAAAAATTAATCAAACATACTTTTTTGCCGTTTATCTTTTTAGATTGAGCATTTCTTATTGGTATATTAATCTTACTAAATCATCAACCCAGACTGCCAAAAAGCAGTTTACTTTAAGTATTGCTTTATAATGCAGACTTGCTTTTGTTTTCATATACGTTCGTCTCTACAAGAAACGGTTTTAGAGGCACGTGAGGGCTTAAGGGGACACATCCACCAGCACCTGCTGAGATATAAAAAAATCTTAATAATCAGAATAGTATTTTTCTTGTTGGTGTAAATCTGTTAGGAGAATCCATCAAGACTGTATTTGGTTGTTTTCATTTATGGAAAAAATAAAACCTGTCCCTGGGACCAGGCACTGAAATTTTGACTCAAAAACTGTGTGTGTGCTGCATGTGACATATAAATTATATATAGTTTATATTAAAAGTGCACTGTAAAGCAAATGTCAAATAAAGAGTTCAAAATATTTTTAATATTATTAAACGGCAGAAATGTACTGGATCATTGGGTCTGGCTGTGACATTGAACCTTCTGGCTAATTTACATGAATATGCCATTTAGTTTTATAAAGTTAGTGAAATAAAATGGCTACCAACTGTAATAAAAGGCCATTGCTACTGTGCTTGTTTTATTACATTACATTGATAGTAAGAATAGGAATATATTAAACAATTTAAATCAATTTAGACTGAGGAGAGAACACATGACAGTTTCAGCATGATTGACATTTGAATAATATTGGGGCCATGTTCTAATAAATGTTTATCAGTTCTAAATAAAAATACAAATTGGAAATAAAATGTTATCTTTGGGAGATTCTGTAATCCTCATATGGTAAATAATATAAACTTCAGAAAATTCTAAATTAAATATGTTTTATAGTTTACTATTATTTTTTTTCCATATTTAAATATATCAATTTTTTCAAACAATGATATCAATGATAGAATAAATATTGTACCAGTTGAACACTCCTTACATTAGCAATATAGAAATTTGCAAATGTAAATTTATTCAGAATCGCTGCAGTGTTTCAATTGAGTTCCTTAATGTAACACCTTGTCCTTGTAACGCAGTTGAGTAATTTGCAGCCTTACCGGAGTTTCTTTCCCGTGTTTCATGTTTAGTTAAATGTTCACTATGTTTAGTTAAATGTTCACTCCTCTTCCCTGTTTTGTCAGTAAATATTTTATTGTCTTTATACCTCATTGTTCTGATTAGTTGCCTTGACCCATTGCATGTTAACTCTAGTTACAATTTTTTGGATTACCTCTATTCCTCTGCCTGCCCGGGTTTGAACCTTGCCTGTCTGACTATGAGACCTAATCAACCTACCCTTAAACTCCTTCTCTCCTGTTTACAGTCTTGTTACACTTTTATCCATCTACAGAAAGATACATTTTTGATAATGCTTTCTAGCTAGTTCAGTTGATCGCCAACAGTGAAATGTGAACATCAGAAAACATTTGCTTTGGGAGTGTGAACGTATCTCGTATAAAAGCAGCATATTCTTTCATTTGAGAAAATACTTTACTTAAACAAGCTTGCTAGACAACAAGACAGAGTGGTGTTGGTGAGCTTGATCTTATCAAAATGTCTGTAATATAAGCTAGCCGACAAATTGGAAATGTGAATTCTAAAATAATCATTCTTACCAAGTGTAAAAATGGTAAAGGTTGTTTTGGAACTAACAATCTCCTGCCTGGATGAAAAGGCAAGTTCCGTTTCTTGCATTTCATTTTCTTTTTCTTCAGGACATGCATTCTATAAGGTGTCTGAAATGTTCCACTGGGATGTTGGCCCATGCTGTCTCAAGGTATCCCGCAGTTTTTGCAGATTGGGCAGTGGTACATTCATGTTGTGAAGAGCCCATTCCATCTCATCCCAAATATGCTGTATTGGGTTGAGGTCTGGGGACTGTGAAAGCCAATGGTGCCAGACTGATGGTGCATCAATTTGACAAAGAGTTAACTGTACAGAGGAAGCAGTCAGCAACAATGCATAAAACATAACATACACAATTATACCACCACAAGCCTGTGCTGTTGACACCTGACAGAATGGGCCCCTGTATTCATGCTGCTTATGCCTAATCATGTCACTTCCATTGGCATGATGCATCAGCAACTAGGATTGGTTACTTCTTGTTTTAAGCTGATAGGAGTGGAATGACGAGTTGTGCATTTTGAGATACCATTCTGCACACCACTGTTGCACTGCACCATTATTTACCTATTTACAGCACACTCAAGTTCTCAGTCCGTCAATGAGGTAAACCGTTTTTTAAACACCTCATTACCTAGTGAGAAGGCATGTGGGGATAAAAGCACACTAGGAAAAAGTCTGTGGCAAACAAAGAAACTACTCCGCTTAAACGACTGCTGAGTTGTCTGTCCAATTCTCGAGAAAGGAGCTTCTACAGGGCCTCCATAGACCACACTTGGCACGGAGCCACATGAGTGTATATTTGCTTTAAAATGTATAGACAGAGACCATTATATTGCAATAGCATTTGACGCACTTATAGGATATATTGCATATTTGCATTAGAAACAAGGCCCTAGCCACTGTAGAATTTAACCCCCTTTTCAGCTGGCATTAGGTAATGAAACTGTGATAACTGTGGTCGGTAATTCTATTAGTATGGTTATCATGCCATCTGTATTTGGAATGCATTTTCCAAAAAATTTTACATAAAGAGGGCAATAACCCAGCCGATAAGATTATTTGTTTGTTTTGTTAATTGAGATATTAGCTAATATTAATTATATATTGTTAATTACCGAGTCATCAGAATCCTTACTTCCTGTTTCCTATTTTAATTAAGTTTTTTTCATGAGGTAATTACATGTAGCACATAACTGGTTTATAGAAATACTTTGCCTTAAAAGTTAAATTTCATTGATATTATTTGCTAAACATTTTGACACTCAGATGTTTTACCGAACTGGATATAATCTTATCTTATCGTCTTATTGATCAATGCTAAATTGAGTTATGGGAAACTTGTAGTGGATGTTGGATGTTAGAAACCTGGATTCACCTCATAAGGTTGCTTGTATTGCAGTACAGTTGCAATACAATCCTATTCTCATGATTCAAAAGACATTACAGAGATTGGAATTGTACTTGGAAACATGTACTGTCTCAGTTGGGTAAAATATCTGTACGACATTGCCATGACTGCCTTACTTTGCTTTCGTATCATGTTACTTTGCTCCATCGGACGTGAATGCATTTCTAGGGAATTTATTCATTTTGTTTAGATATTTGTCAAAAAAGGTAGGTTCAGAGTAGCTATCATGAGTTTTACCAAGTTTAGGATATTCTATCAGGGACAGCAGCTGCGTCTATGTCGAGAGCAGCTGCAGAGCCCCGCATTCGCTGTAAGGGGCCAACAGGAGTGCCCATCCCAGGGGTCTATGAAGCTGCATAACGAGGTCCTTTTTTATTGGGCTCCACAGCTTGGCTGTCCATCTTGCCTGCCTTGGGTTTGCCCAGCGGTGCTGGCTCAGAGAGAGGAAGGTAGACTGGAAAAAATATATGTTTGAGCTTTGTTATTTATATGTAAACGTTGTTGTAGTGGTTTCCCTGAAAGGGAGGATTTTGTTAATAGTTTCTTAGTTTATTAGTACAACAGAGTTATTCTCTTTGGTTTTCACTTAAGTGCTTCCCTGTATGATACTTAACCATTACATGTCAGTCTAAAAACCACAAGCAGTAAATCACTCCAAAGAAACCTGTCTCAGGTAGTCGCAGTTGCAGTGTCAAATTTCTTAAAATAGCAACAATATTGAACCCATAAATAAGTAAATTCCTAAAAACATATCACTCATATGTATGGATCTACTGCCAAGAGTGTATGCAATAAGTGCTGCTACTGTGGATGGTTTGAATGAAACATTCTCCCACAATGCAGTTTTGGAAACATTTAATAATCCAGTGCCATTAACGAGAGTGAAACTACATTGCATTTTTGCTGTAACACAGTTTTATGTTGAAAGTAAATCATGTGTAAGTAAGGTCAAACTATAATATTGATTATTTTGTTACTCCAAAAGGTTACTTACGTAGAATAATAAGTAAATCACATTAGTTACACGTAAGTGCGTGTTATTCTTGCCAATGCAATACAAGCATTAGCTTGCATGTTATTAGCCAGTTGTCTGATATACACAAAATGGCATAATCTTAAAATTTTATAAGACCTTAAAATAAGACCTTCAAAGAAACGATCCACACACGGCATACATCATTCTATGCCAGAGATAACTATTCCTCGTTCTTCCCCGAAAGTAGAAATCCAACAGCCTTACATTAAAAACCTTGATGCTGCTGAATTTATTCCTTTAATAAAGAATTGCAGACTTTATGGTCAATTACATTACATTTATAATAGTAAGATCATTACGTCAGACAACATTGGTAGATGCACCAGAGAACATTTATTGTTTTTCTTTTAAGTTTAATGTGTTTATACATTAAAATGTGGCATTATGAATTTAATCTTTGCACATGAAATCACCCTTAGCTTCTCAATGTTATAATATAAAACTATGCAAACAATTAACACAAGCATCACATTGACGGGATAGAAAAGATTGTGTAGCTACCCATGGCTGGCTTTAATTACACTAAAACTAAAAAGTAACTGAATGAATGCCATTAGGAAGGATGCGTATCATAAATTGTATCCTCTTACAATGTAATCAAAATCTTGGTAATGTACATGCCTGTCAAAAAAAGGTACTTATGACTCTTATATGCCCTTACAAAGGACCATCAAGTAACATAACAAGAACATGTAACATAGACTTTTCCATGTGACTGATGCAACATACTTATTTTTCAATGAAAGTCAGCTTTAGGAATAATTACCAATATTAGTATTTCACCTATACTTACACATGGCTTACTTTTAACACACAGCCTAGTTAAAACAGAAATTCAGTTACAACTAAGTTCAGTGTAGTTAATAGCACGGTATTATATAGTGTTTCTGAATTTTTTCTCTCTATCCCACATATGACTCTGTCGGGCAGTGCTGAGTGTGTTTGCCACTGGCTTAAGAAGGACAGGCTCTCTCGCCAAGCCTGGTTCATCAAAGGGTTTCTTCTTCCAAGGGAGATTTTTTTTCCTCCTTCTTCTGTTTTTATTTGCCAGTGCTCCCCATGTGTTACTCTTTGGGGCTTTGAGGTTCCTATTCAAATTGACTTTGCTGTTTCAGGGACATGACAAAAATGATCTATTTTCGAATAGCCCAATAAAACACAAAAACAATGAAACATTTAAGGAGACCTGTAAAACCTCTGTGACAATGCCATTGTGAGAGAAATATATAACAGAAAAATAAAAACAATTTATGAATGGTTGCAAGTTGTAAATCAGTCTCTCAGTAAAATACAATTTTTATAGGATGCAGAGTTATGCCATAGATCATGTATCATCTATGGCTTAGAATAAATTGAGCCTTCCAGCTAAAAGTATCCAAGGTTTTATGTTCTGCCCATTTTATGTTGTAGTTTTTTTCCCTTTAATATGGATTACAGGCAGGTAGCAATGTGTAAATGCCTGTATTAATATCAGTATTAATAGAATAAACTCTTATTACACATTAAATATATGTTTATACTATATATAATTATTTATGTTTTTAATCTATAATGTTATGACAATGCCATAATGTGAGAATAATACCATAATACCATTATATCTGTTTAAGTCATATAAGTCTTACATCAGGACCATTATAAAGGGTAAGAATGGTCAGTAATGGAGTTGGCCTTCTTGGGACATTATTATTAGTGAAAATGTTCTTTAAAACATATTTCTTCAGTGATATGTACAGCCAGCATGAAGTTTACATTTTTAGGACAATAAGTGGATATCATAAATTTTACCCCAAAAGCCAAAACAAGGCAGATGGTTGATTCATTTGAACAAGAGTACCGTGTTGTCCATTTAGAGATGCGTTTTCCATCATTCAGAAAGCCTTTTCAGAGCATACTCTCAGTTCAAGACCAAAACAACCACAGAAAGTAAAGTAACCATCGACTAGGGCTACCATGTGTCTGTTTTTTTGCCAGGCATGTCTGTTTTGGCCTTCTCTATGTAAAAATATCAGGGATTCTACCCTGTTTGTTATTTCAATAACATTAAACTACTATTTCCTGTGTGCCCTAATATACAGAGTTTAGTGTGTATTTATCAATCATTTCCCTTAACCGATTGTAATTAGCTTTAACTACAGTTGGTTGAGCAATAAGGAGAGCTGACTTGAGTCCTAATTTATTGGATTTAGTAGCATCAGTCCCACTACTGGGGGTTAGCTGTGGCTGCTAAAACATCTGGATCCCATAAGCACTTTTTTACTGTAAAGATCAAAGGGTTTACAACCATTAAACTGTGCCAATGTTTATCGACTGAGGTTGATATGTCCCAATATCAAACAAACTTCCTGCAAATCCTTTCATGCCTTATTAAGTAGCAATCAACCTCAGCTGAAAAAGAGGTTGTCTGAAGAGAAATATGCTTGGCACATCAGGAGTGTGGAGGTGAAGAATGGACACAACCCATTACCTTTAAAAAGGTACATTAAAATTTAAAGACAATTGATTTTTGATGGCATATTACTTGTTATTGAATGTGTAGCATACTGTTCATATAGCATTTGAAATACAGCTTGAAGCAGTAGCTGTCCCACATACAAACAGAAGGGTTCCCTCTTTTTGAAAGTTCAAATCTAGCCTTACCATCAGCTGATTTCTTATAATAAATTGAGACGGACGGAGCAGCCTAACTACATGATGTAAAATTATAATGCATCCCAAGATTTAAAATATCAGAAGAATGCTTATCACAGAATTAATGCACTTTCATTTTTTCACATAGAAATTTTCTACTTTCAATTGAAAGTTTTCATTGTTATTATTATTTAAGAGAAGGGATAGACATTGTATTTAATTATGTTTAAAATCGTGACATGAGCATATTTACCGAATTTAAACTGACCATATATTAGCTGGAAAGTTGCAAAGAGCTTTGAAGCCAGTCAATTCGAATGAAATAAAATTAGTGATTACGATCAGAATATTATGCTAAACATTAAGGGTTAGACATTGTATTTAATTTTCTTTAAAACAGTGACATGAGCATATTTGCCGAACTTAAATAGACTATATATTAGCTGGAAAGCTGCATATAGCTTTGAAGCCAGTCAATTCAAATGAAATAAAATGAGAGATTACGATCAGTATATTATGCTAAAAATTATATTACAGATCACATGATCAAGATGTCATTTTTTGACATGAACATGTCAAATTTCATTTAAAAATTCAATAATAAATTATCTATTAACCTCAAAAATAGATATTTATAATGCAATATTGGCTTACGTTATTAATATTAAATTTATCTTTAACTGGAACCCACAAGTAAACTAATTCCCAAATACAAACTGGTTAAGACTTTTCATTGAGTAAATACCTTACGTGTATTTGTTAAAATCAGTGTAATAACCTATGTGGATCTCCTGTACTTATGATGGCAAGTAAGTGGACAGACAGTGTTTGAAAAGAAGAAGAATTGACACTTTATTTCTGACTAGCCATATCACTCTCCCTTTCATTGATTTCTAATTGAATCGATTCTAACCGCTTCTTACGTAACAAACCTATGTTAAATCTCTTCAGACACAGGAACGCACACACAGAAAACCTGTCTCAAGCATGCACTTACTAGGCAACAGTACAGGCAGAACAGTGCAGCTGTCTCTTTTATCGGACAACTGGGCAAAGTACCCCATTACGGAAGTCATATGCAGTATTTCTCATGAATATTACATTACATTATTAATAGCCAATAAATGGGTTTTTAAGAGCTATTTTTTAGCTTCCAAGGACACAGTCATGGATTATTTGGGCATGACACATGAAAAAAAAAACTTTCATGTTATTCTGATTCTAACAGAAGCGCACACACATTTTTATCTCTTTTAATTGGTAATAAAATTTGCAGTAAATTTGCTATTTACTCAGGGATGATGCGCTGCTGCTGGCTACAGATAATGCGCTGCTGTTTAGTGAGCGATACTGCACACATTGAACACCTTTTTGGGTGTAACCCCCCCCCGTTACATATTGTCAATGTTTTATTCCTGCCTTCCATTCCTCGGCTGCTGTTGAAAACAAACTGGTAGCTTGAACGCTACAAGGATTGGAAGAGACTTGTCATACTTCTGCACCCTCCTTGTGTGTAGTGGCAGAAGTCATAGCAACGATGCATATCTTACCGTTTACTCCAATCCTAGCCGAACATTGGCCAAATGGACCTGTGGCCAGGTGCCCTGATTTTAATCCCTGGGAACACCTAGGCCCGCCCTGGTGAACAGGCAAGCTTTGGGGCCACGCTTACACCCAAAAGCCTTGTTGTGCACCTGAGCATGGTTCTTGCAATTAAGAGACTGTTTAAAGAGTGCCAAAAAGAGCTCTCTAAAAGAGAAGTTGGAGATTTAAAAGTTGTTTAAATTGGTTTCTTTTGAGTTTTATTCTCTTCATTGAGAAATGTATTTTTAAGCCCAGTAAAAAGTGGAAAAGCACTCTACGTGTCGCTATCTCTGGCCACTCCAGAAACTGTGCTGCAAGTACAAATGCAATATCCAGACAGTTGCTTGATCTATGGTTAAAAAAAGGAACAACCCATACACTACTCAAGAAAGAGTTAAAAAGAAGAAAGAGATAAAGACCGTTTTATCTTTAAAAAACACCTTAATTTATTCCAGTCGAATACATTAAAGAAATGGTTTGATTAATTGGTCTCTCTGGTGAAATTTTAATGAATAGCACGGTCATTGCAGCGGGCAAATTACTTTGATTTTGTTTTATGAAAAATATATGGAGGTAACCCCCTTCTGCGAAATACAACACAGTTTTATTTTAGGGAATTACTGGTAACTTTAAATTAGAAATTATTAGCATAATATTGACATTTGTTGTGGGTAAAAAAAATTCCTAATAGATACAATTTGATTGGGTTGTGTTTCTCAATATATTATTCTCTGTCTTTGGTTTCTCGGGTGCAATAGCCCTTAATTGCTTGTACAGACAATTTTTGTTCATTTGTTTCTCAGGAGCCCACCTTTCCTATTGGTGTACATTCTCAATTCCAGACCACACCTGTTATTAGAGTGTGGGGCCCTAGGAATAACGTCCAAGGATGATGTCCACTCCAGTCGAGTCAATGACAAAAGGCAACTGCTCTGACTGTAGCAGACCGATGGACATGGTGATGGGACACCAGTCCGGAACCAATGGGTTGATTGGTGATAGCTCGAACACAGAGAGGAGGCACACACGGTGAGAGATGCGGTGTTTCATGGTGATCACTTTGTTAAATTACCCACAGACCTGGAGCCCAGCAACGCATAAGACATATTTCTTGCTGATCTGGAGCCGAACACGAACTTGGCACTGAGCTGAGGCAAAAGCGACCCAGAAGTGCCCCGACTGACCGCAATAGAAGCAAAGGCACTGCTGAACTCATTTGTCTCTCATCAGGGGACAGGCTTGTGCTGCTCAGTGGCATGGACAGCATCACACATAGGACAAGGCTGGCAGGCAGACGAGACAGTAGTGGACTGGGTTACCCTCGTCTTCAGATTGTCCAAACTGACTGCCAGCTGGACAAGTTACTCCAGGGAGAGTGTTTCGTCTCGACATGCGAGCTCAGCTTGCAGGTTCTGGTCCAATCCTCAGTGGAACAGTGAGTAGAGCAGTGCCTGATCTCCCTAGCCGCTGAGAGCTGCCAGAATCCAGAACTGCAGGGCATAATCTGCCCTGCAGCAGATGAGACCGTTCCCCACCATCTCTCCCTCCCACTGGGTGATGGAAGACTTCCTGGAAGTGCTGCAGGAAAGCACTGAGGGATCGAGTCACCTCACCCTGTTGCTCCCAGACAGCGGAAGCCCAGTGGAGTGCTCAGGGTGAAAATGAAGGCAATTTGAGCCGCCTTGGAGTGGAAGGAAGTGGGCAGACAGGCAAAATACACTTGGCACTGTAGTACAAAGCCCTTGCAGTGGTCAGAAGAGCCATTGTATCTCCCCGGGACAGGCAACCATACCGGCTGATCAGGGGCTGCAGGAGCCGGGACAGCCATCAGACAGAGTAGGCTGTTAGGGCAGGTACTCGCAGGGCAGGTACTCGCAGGGCAGGTACTCGCAGGGCAGGTACTCGCAGGGCAGGTACTCGCAGGGCAGGTACTCGCAG
>JAOVYW010038877.1:14355-27066 GCA_025775045.1 Hiodon tergisus | reverse complement strand
TGTAGTCTGAGCCATATCAGTGGTGGTCTGGAGTGTGGAGCTGAGGAAGATGGGAACTGTAGTCTGAGCCAGATCAGTGGTGGTCTGGAGTGTGGAGCTAAGGAAGATGGGAACTGTAGTCTGAGCCAGATCAGTGGTGGTCTGGAGTGTGGAGCTAAGGAAGATGGGCAGGGAGTTGGATAGGTTATCCACATTTTTTTAGTTAGATTTCCGCTGACAGGAGTTCCAAAAATCAGTCTGTGTTCAAAACGGAGTATTGTCCCCTGGGTAAAAGTCAGCCTAAAGCAAGGGTCTATGATCTCTCTGTAGAGTAGATATTACTTCGAGAGTCCTATACAAGTTACAGGCTCTCTTCAGATCCACTGACTTAGCTGTTTTTTTGTTTTATATTATGCAATGTACTCCTCTTGAAAGGTGGTTTGCTGAAGATGTGCAGACATTTCAAATGTTAACAATAAAAGCAAAAAAATACCATCAAAGGCTATAAAAATTATTAAATTATTTGTTTGAAATATAATATCTTTTATACAGTCTGTCAATTTTGTTTAGATTTCTGCAGAAAGTATCTTTTTTGTTGTGTTAATTCATAAGAACTATGAATAGATTTGAAATCCAATGCAGACTTCTCACATGCAGGATGTGGAGATAGAAACACAATTACTGTGTCAGAACCGGTTTTGGTTGCAGCAGGCACCAGGTAATTAATCGACTTTTCACCGGAGTCAAGCGGGTATTACGACACCAGTTATGGGTGGATCGTCCCTTGACCCATAGGGACGCCGTCACCAGGAGAAAGGGGGCCACGAGGTTCCTTTCAGGCAGGAGATGTGTCCTTGAAACGGGGCCGTGTTTGGGGACAAACAGGAAGGTTGTTTCAGCTGTTCAGAGCTACTGTGTCAAACAGTGACACAACCCCTATGCTCCCCGCCGCTGTTGATCCACTCTCAGATCTGTACCAGAGCGGAGGAACAATGTGGGTGAATTCATCAATGCCTCTGCGCTGGGGGTGAAGACAGAGACACTTAAATAATTTACTCTGATGTCACTAATGTGTGTGTCAGTAATTGGCCAAGCACAAAGGGACAACCGTTTTCCACAGTAATGACTCATTTCCTGTTGAAAACCCCTGGATTCCTCTGCCTGATTGTGGCAGCAGTTCATCTAGTCCTCTAATTTGAATTCTCAGCTACTGAATTGTATTTCACCAGAATTAGCATTTTGTTGTATAATTGAGAGATCCTGTAATAAGGTTAATACTTGTATTCCTTACTTACAAAAACAGAGTTACAATTTGGCGTGTATGCTGGTGTGTGCGCTGTGGTTGGTGAGTTGTTTGAGCGTGGCCGTCAGTGTGTTCTGTCTGTACTTTCTGTAAGTTTGTGCTGTCGATTTGTGTGTGTGTGTGTGTGTGTGTGTGTGTGTGTGTGTGTGTGGTGTGTGTGTGTGTACGTGCGTGCTGTGAACCAGACCTTAGTGACCAGACAGTTGCAGTGAAGGATGTTGTTGGTTCTGTGTGGGTCGTTGAAAAGGAGTCCCAGTCTGTTAGGCTGTCCTTTTCTTGAACAGCCTTTTCATTTTACACCCAGGTGCAGCTGGTGAAGGAGCAGCAGATATCCATTGGAGAAAAACTGCATTCAGTGTGTCTATCTGTGGAGCAGGAGCTTGTCCAGATGAAGATAGAGGTGTGGAAACCAGGCTCACCCGACTCTCTCATCCGTTAGACATGCCTCACGGTGGATGTGGCTTTGAAGTACATCTTTATCTCTATTACACCACATAGTCACAGGATATTAGCTGGAGTAATGTCAGTGAAGCTCCCCTCTCAGGCCTCGAGCCTGAAGCATGAGGATCCAGCACCTCAACCATCGCTCCCCCTGCTGGCCCCCACTGCTCACTGTGTCTGCTTCCGTGTAGGAAAGCCACTTTCCGGCACCAGAAACGGCCAACGACATCACACAGGTCCCTGAGGAGATTGTGCTTTCTGGTTGTCCCTATCCTGATCTGAGGGCTGCGCTGCTCCACGAGTTCCAGAGTCTCTCGGAGAAGTACAGCGCCAGGTTGCAAAGCGTCAGAGCTCGCCTGGGAGACATGGACAGGTGGGACATCTCAGCTATCCAATATATAACACCTGTCTACCGTCATGCTCTTTTCCAGGAGTTCTCAGACTGATTCAGACAGGGAATGCACTTCCAGTTTCAGTCTGAATGGCTCCGAGTTTTCAGGGCTTTTTTATTCCCTCTGGTAAATGCAAAATTTCAACGCTTTGTGACAATTCAATAGCAAAAAAATGCATGGTAGGAAAGTCATTTTGATGGATTGTTCGAAGACAGACACTCTCCGCCACTCTCAGACCCCGATGAAGCAGAGCTCACGAGAGTGGCACTGAAATAGCGACCTCAGCAAAGAGCTGACACACTGGCAGCGCATTAACTGCCCTGAGCAATGCTCTTGATGACTGCTAATCTACAATAATTTGCTGTACCTTGATTTTCTTGTCCACAGATTATTGGCTCTTGAATTTTAATAAACTAAATTTTTTACATTTCCTGACGAATTAGTCTGCAGTCTTAACCGTTTATATGTATTAACTTTGAGCCTTGCAAACAGATGGCCCTGAAGCCAGAGCTATACAGTGTCTTTGGTGTGTCCCACACAAGACTCCCCACTCTTTTAGCTGTTGCGGATGGCCTGCAGAAGAGCACCTGGTGTTCCAGATGACCGTAAGCCAGTACCCACACAGCCTGACCAACCACAGAGCTTTGTACATGGACATGCTGCAGAGGCTCCTCCCCCACAGATCCAGACAGGAGCTGGTTAGTTTTTATCCCGTCTCATTGGTCAGTGTCTCTGCTCTCTCTCTCTCTCTCTCTCTCTCTCTCTCTCTCACTGGTCAGTGTCTCAGCTCTCTCTCACTGGTCAGTGTCTTTGCTCTCTATCGCTCTCACTGTCTCACTGGTCAGTGTCTCAGCTCTCTCTCACTGGTCAGTGTCATGTAGCCAAGGGAGCCATCAGCCAGTAAATTATGCACTCGACAAGCTGCAGGATGTACACTCTCACCCTGTAACATTGCTACTTCCTCCTGCTGCACACCTCCCCTGTCACCATGACAACCGTCAGGGTACCACTCTCCATCTTCAAGGCTTATCTCTGTAGTGTCAGTTCCAGCTGGGTGCTTCACTCAGGGGTATGGTTTGTCCTCACGGCTTTCATGGAGACATCCTCCCCCTCCCCCAAATTTCTGATGGCAGGATTAGTAGTGATTAGCTGTTAATATTGCTAATAGATAATCTACAATGGGTAAAATCTTTTTTTAAAGTGGGCAAGGCACAGCAGGTGAGATAATTAGCACTCGCCCACTGTTTCTATTAATCCAAATAAATTAAAACGAAGTTCACAAATACTCACTGAACGTGATAATGTTCCACTTATGCATGCCCCGCCCCGCCCCGCCTCGCCCCACCCTGCCCCGCCTCGCCTGCCTTCCTTCCTTCCTTGTAGCCCTGCACCTTAAATTCTGCACCTGGCTCCCTTTGGCTGGGAGGCTAAGCGCTTACCTTTTCATCCCACCCTTTCTAGACGATTAAGTTTATTTCACATGACATCAATGGGACTACTTCATACAATTCAGACTACCCAGTTAATGAACCAAACCTGCCCCAGAAGCAGTCCAGAAGCTCCACAAGCTGCTATTGGCCAGACAATCAAGTAGAAGGTACCCCTTTAACCTGCCAATCAACATAACCACCACTCATATTCAAGAGATTTTGAAACTAGCTTTATGTATAAACAGTTGTGATTTATTCAGTTATACTAATAATAACAATAATAATTGTAGTTGTAGTTGTAGTAGTGTTATTTGGAAGAATCAAAAGTTTGGCCTTTCCCCTGCAGCCCTTGTGGCAGAGCGTTGAAGAGAGTGTTCACTGCCCTCTGGTGGAATATTTTGGCATCTGTTTTCTATGTGTTGGTACGGCCATGCCCTTTGTCATGTTTAAAAGGATTTGGGTGTTAAAATCCTTTAATCCTTGTTTTTTAATACAAGCAGTGTGAAACACTCCATGTTGAATATCAAGTCTATCTGAATAGCTTCAAAGGTTGCTTTTGTTTACTCTTCAACGTTTTTGTTTGGTGCCGAAGATGGTGATCCACTGGGGATTGTCTGTGGAGCAGCTGAACTAACAGTCTACCTCAGTAGGAGCCTCCAAGCTCAGGGGCACAGTTGTTCCTGTCAACACAGTACTTCATCCAGACTGTCCTGTACAACCCAAACACGTACACAAGCATCAGACGGCTCTATCTAAGTCCCATTAGCTTCCCAAATTTATGCCTGGTATCCACGATCAAAGACCAAAAATCTCCTGCACTGGTGTCCTGTACTGGTCAACCACCTGCCATATTTTTTATGCAACATGCTATGAGGGCAATGCTATGAACAAAATGCAGACCAGTCCCGTGCAGGCCCCAGAGCAACATCCAGGGTTCCTGGTGTAGTACCCTATCTCCCTGATTAAAGCAAAAATATATACAGTATAATATCATTATAGCACTTTCTGCTCTGCATCTGTTGGGATCCGTGATCAGTTGAGAAAGCTTGAGAAAGCTTTACAAAGTTTTACACATTGCTCTTTCAATCAGTTGCCTGTGTAGGGTCATGTGACTGAAGAATGGCGGCAAGGAAGCTAGCTAGTTAGTTTAACCATTGGATAGGTTAAACCATCGTATAGTTTTCCAGCTTTAACTAGTTAGTTTGTCAGCTTCAGCATTACAATATTAGCAACTAGATTTACCCCATATGACAAGTGAGCTAAATGTGAAATAAAATCAACAGCTTGAAAATTATCATCTCTACCAAAATGTTTCCTGAAACTGTCAATGCAGGAGGGTTGGAAGCTTAAAATAAAACCTGATTTTCTAGCTATGATCTTCCAGAATTCCCCCGATTTGTGCAGAGAACTTTCCACTGTATTACAATAATATATGCAAATCGTCTGAGGAGAAAACAAACAGTGAAACAATGAAATCAACCTAGACAGGATTAAAGAAAAGAAATTGGTGGACAAAAAGGAAGTGAGTGAGTACTGAGCCAAAAACCAACAGATATACAGACTAATAAAAGCTACAGTCACTTCACTGCTGTCTCACATACACATGCACTCGCAATCAATACACTCTCACGTTTTTGGTCTGTCTCTACTCAACACAAAAGTGCTTTATTATGGGATGACCATAATACTGCCTATGCAATACCTAGGAATGAAATATTAAATGAATAAATAAAACAGTAATGTCTTTCTCTCTTCTCACCTGCTGAAAATGTTAGATTAAATCAGGACTTGCGCAGCTGCCTCACTGCGAATGAAGTGGATCCATTGAACTCCCTCTGCTTGAATAAACTCAGCCAGCCATTTAATGCCTTTGCGCCTTAAATTAGCCATCATTACGGCTCCTACTGGTGCCTCCGCTCTCCGTTCTAATAGAGCAGCCACGTGAGGCTGCCACCGTGCAGTGGATGACACTGTAATAAATGGCCGTCGATGTGCTGTGCTAAACTGGCTGGAATGGGTAACTCCTGATGTGTGCCTCTCCTGACTGCTGTGCGGTGTCCCTGCAAGCCTTAGTGTCACTTGGCTCTGGAGTCACCAATCTGAAATCAGTCATGAGTGGTGTGTTCTTGTGAAATGAGTATGATGTAATGAGTGCCGTGTTCTGGTGAAATGAGTATGATGTTATGAATGGAGTGTTCTTGCCCGTGGTGACTTACAGTGCTGGCGGTCTCTCTGTCTAACACCACTGTGAGCTGTGTGGGGTATGTGTCGTTGCAGAGCGATCACGAGCGGCGCTGGGTCTGGTACCACTTCAGCATGGCCCAGCAGCGGGCAGTGCTCCAGAGCTGGCGACGGGACCGGGTTGACCTGCTAGCCAAGACCCTGGTGACCCTGGCGGAGGCGCAAGCAGCTCACCAGGAGGAGCTAGTCACCCGGGGCGACCGGGCTCATCAGCAGGAGGTCTGCACCCGGCTGAGAGAGAAGGTACGTCCCCCGCGGCTTGCTTACGCACTGCAGGACAGCCTACCAATTCTCCCTGTGGAAGATTATTTTTCCCGTCAAGCTGCAATATAAGCAAGCACTGAAAAACACAAAAAAAGGCAGGTTCAGGACTTTTTTCTTTGCCTTGTGGACTCAATGAAAACACTATAATCGCATGATGGTTTTCAACCAATCATAATTGGTTCTCTGCATCATAAAATGGATTTGTGACGTGCTCTGGTTTGTTTATTAGCTTTTAGCAAATCCAAATATTCATCTTTCAATTAATCACTGTAGGCTCCTTGGATTTCATAGGCAGTTGATAATTGAGATAATAGAGCACTGTAGGCTTGCCTGCTGCTATGCTAAAGAATCTTTGTGTGCTGGGCTTTGTACATGAACAAACTGACTCCTTACAGTTTGTGCTGCTTTTCCAAACCCTTCAACATAGGCCCCCAGAAACATTAGTGTTTCTGAGATGCGTCCCCATCATCTGTGTCTCACAGTTCAGCCACTAGGGAGGCGATAGTGAGCTTTGTCATATTGAGCATTCAGGCTTTCAGTCGCTGGAGAGTTTTACTTAAACACGGTTACGGTGTGTGAGAGATAGACGTTTATATCCAAACTGAACACAAGCGTTTATGCTGACTGTTGCAGATGCCATCGTGTGGTGTATTGAGATGGTTTTCCTCCTTTACATTTTGAGTTGAAATATAAATAAAGTAATTTTGTCAAGAAGATGTTGTCTGCCACCCACAGTTCATCTATTTATAATTACTCATACACTATGTTAACATAAATAAAAATCATGTTCACGTGATAAACTTCTGGGAATGTCTTGAAGAAGCCATTGAGGACACTGATAACTCTATTTTTTCCCTTGTTTTTTATAATACACATTTGCATGTTTTTGATGTAATAAATACAAATGTAAACCATGAAGACAATCTATTACCAGTGACAAGTGAAATATCTGCTCGCTCCATTTCAGTTCCCTTTGCTGTTCCCCGTTTCCAGATTAATGAAAACAGAGGGGTCTCATATACATGCTAATGTGTGTGAACTGAGACGCATTCTCATTCTCATTCTCATTCTTATACTGCCTGAGCAACATTTTACACCCAATAGAATATGGCTCAGTTCAATATGATTTCTGATAGTTATGATCAACTAGCAGTATCTGACCTGTATCAGGCCTGTAGTGTCAGGCCAGGAAAAATCTGTTTCTGGTGTTTGAGAAATTGACACCAGAAACAATCTGGGAGTCAGGGAATCTTATCACTCGTACCCTCAGGAAAGGACCTCACTAAAAACTAAACCCTGGTCATGGTCCTGGTGCAAATTTTTGTTCTTGGAACTTCACATACAACCAGAGTTATATTGCTACTTTAATCAATTTTGGCTAGCTGGCCTGGAGAGCGGTCTGAAATAGTCAAAATCTGCATGGGGTCTGCTAAAAAAGGTCTAAGTTTGTCATTAGACTAGCAGATTTACGGCAATTTTTTCAGATTTCAGATTGTGTAAAAAAAAGGAAAATGTCCATTTAGTGCCTTTAAAACTGAAAATCACTATGCTAAAACTGTGCAAATGTATCACCAACTAAGCAAAATATGGACATTCTCTTCCAGATTTATAAGCTTTTTAAATCTAGCTAGTTCCTGTTGTTGTTATGCTGTAGTTGATTGGAAGCCTTGTCAAGTGACTAGATGTCTTGTATAAATCACAGATGGCTGCTGACTTCATTGTTGCATTTCAACACAACACAACAATATTGTTGAGGAAGAACTTGATGAATGAAACAATCTTTGCTGAAGGGTGCTGGTTTAAACACAGTTGCAATACATAGTGTCAATTAATGTTAGTGAATCTGGTTAAAAAGGGAATCTTTTGGACTGTAGGGATAAGATCACGAATTTAACTGAAACACATTCACTTAATAGGGACACCGTACATAAGTCTATAAGAGATGAAAGCCACCAGCAGTTTAGAGAAGACAGCTTTTAAAGTAATTCAGCAGTAGCTGATAATTCCACAGTGGAATAATAGCGGTATATACAAAGCAATAACCTAGTGGATCTGACAGCCTGCTGTTCACCACAGCGGAATCCAACAAAACAGGAGCAGAACAGTCACCATTCCATCTGTTACTCTAAAATTCAGGGTTTAATATATGCCCGCACATTGTGCTCTGGTCTGCCGATTAACCACCGGCACGCCACCATGTACACCCGCTTGGCTGTCTTGTGTTATTCAACATACGTCCTCTCGAATGTCTTTGTGGTATTCACCTTATGCTGATCTCTTGTCTTTGTGATGTTAACCTTAAACCCTCTTGACTGTCTTTGTGTTATTCACCATAACCCTGCTCAACTGTCTTTTTGTTATTCACCGCTCGATGGTCTTCCTCACCCAAATGGCCTCCCATGCAGCTGACGGTCTTTTGTGCTATACAGCGGGAAACGGACATCTGTTTTAACACGTTCACCGAGGGACATGGCGGCCCGGCCCCCACACCTGAGACAGCGTAGGATCTTCTTGCCGTTAAGACGCGTTTTCTGCCATATTGTGTCGTTACGCTCCTCTGTTCTTCTTAAAGCGCCAGCCAAAGGCATCACCATGGTTACCCTCGAATCAAAGAGCCTGTGCGCTTTCTTTCGCCAGCTGTTTCCCACGGATTAACTGTTTTGCTGCAAAACGAGCCTTCCGTCCGCTATGCGTGGCGAGCAGATTTGGAAAGCCGCCCATCTAGTCGTGCGGGGAAAGATGGTTTGCTTAGTTTTGCAGGTGTTTGGGGAATGGACACTTCTTATGATTGTCACTCAAGCTCAGACCTTACTTGCTAAGCTGACCTGGGTTGGAGTGTAGCTTTCTCACGTCACTCGCATTCACAGAGAAATAATCTGATCCATGGTTAACAGGGTCATAGATTCTGATTCTCTGATGGACATTTCTCTGAGACGTCGGAAAGAAGAGCTGCGGCAGCACAACACGCCAATGGAAAACCTGCAACAGCCTGGCAGGTTACAGCTGAGGGGGAACATGTGGTCTGCTTTAACCTCTCAGAGGGATGCTAACAAACTAACACTGTGGAGGCACACCTACATGGGCAACTTTGCAACTCCCTTCCTAGTGGAGGCACTCTTATCTCTCTCGCTCCACTGGCTCCTGCTAGCAGTCCAAATGAGGTTTAAAAGCCTGATGTGAAGGGTCTGGCTTTGTGTCACTTGCCAATCACTGATCTAACCCTTTCCTCCCAACTGCTAAGACGTCTTATTTTGGGCCCTCACCCCATTCAAAGCTGCAAGGCTCGATCTCGATCTCTTCTCAACCCTGGCTCCTCTACAATGGAACAATGAACCTGGACTCCTTTCTTCCCACGCCAACTAAAGGCACTCAGCCTGTTAGCCCTCGGGATACGATACCCAAGGTTGGGGCTTGGCATTGAGCCATGTGTCTGAGCCAGTTCTGCTGGTCTGTCTGAAACACAGCAGCCCTAGTTTCACCAGTTTGGCTCCTCCTGATCATCTCACCAAAGAGTTAGTTCACCCCAACCAGCCAAGAAGCAGCAGAGACCCGAGTAATGTCACATTTAACGTCAAAGTGAAAGTAACACCAAAGCTTCTTTTTTTAAATGAGGTTTTATTCTATTATACAGTGGATTCTGGTTAATTGGGACACATCGGACCCAAGCAATTTGGCCCTATTAAATTGCCCCAATCATGCAAAGTAAGTAAAAACAAATATATTGTATAAAAAATGCATTGTAAAGAAACTACCGTTTACTGAGCTTCAAAAATACTATATTATAAATTACGTTTCAGTGACTGGGATGTTCCCCGTTGTCCTTCACGTAAGGCCCATTCCTCTCACAGTTTATCTTGCTGCTGTATCACGCGTGCGATTATAGATTTTGGCACTCCAGTGATCTCTGCCAGTTGGCGATGACTGGTCTTAGACGGCTGGCTTTTGATTTGGCAATTTTGTTAGCTAGTGTCAAATCTTTCTGCGGCATCTTGTCAGGGGTCTGAAATTTTACTGACTGAAACAGCGATGACTCAGCAATGAACGCAGTGGCCGCCACCACTCCACTGAAGTAATGGCCGCCACACCAGAAGTGTATTCACGTGTATACACACGCCATCTGGCAATCACTATTCCAATGAAGCGGCATGGCGTCCCTAATAAGCGAAGAAAATTCTGGGTATTTTAAAAATAAGTTTCAAATTAACGGGTGCCTCGATTAACTGGTGGCCCAAATATATATATATATAGACACAAATCCTTGCCGGAAGTTTGTTTTGCAGGCATTTTGTCTGTAGTGACGACACTCACTGATACTTTGTGATTTTAATCCATGTTTGCTGAAGTGAGGAGCCACCAAGCCTGTCATAGTGAATGGGGAGCTCAGTAGACACCAGTATTCTGTAAGGACTAAACAAGACCGATGATGCGTGATCAGTCTATCAACACGATGGAGATACGGGCGGTGTCCGCACACTCTCTCACAAACACAAACACACACACATAGACACGTCCACATAGACACACTCACACACATACAAACACACACAGACACACACACTCATACACATAGGTACACACGAGTCAGAAAAACACACTAACACCCACACACGCACACTCTCTCTCACACACACTCATATAGGTCTCCTGCTTCTGCGGCTGACACAAACAAGCTGTCAGTCTCTCTGGGCGGAGCTTGATTGGCAGTGCAGATGTGTGTGCTGGAGACTGCGAGTGCCTGGGAACCTGTTTCGGCTGAGTCACATGGCGGAGCAGAAAACAGATTGTCCATTTGTGTCGTCCCCAACTTCTAAAGGAAAAAGATTCTGTCCAGGCGATTTGGATGTCGATCACGGCACCCATCACCTCCATAACTGCTCACATCGGTTATTGTCCATCGCTAACGAGACGGTCGCTCCTGACCAGGAGCCACAGGGCAGTAAGCCAATATGGAAAGCAGGGGTGTATTAAACAGGGAGACACCAAGCTTTCAGGGGCCCACACACAGCTCTGGGCTAATAACCTGCCAAGGTTGGTGTGATTACAATTATATCTGAGGGGATAGCTTCATGTAGCACTGCCGCTAATCTCATTAGCGCTCCACTGTTAAAAACTTGCTGCAGTTTCCAATGGAACCTCATTAACTTAGAGAAACTGATTATCACAACAGGCTTCCTGCCACACGAGACACATTCCCCCCCTGTGAGGGAAGCAGGAGCACTTTCTTCTCCTAATGACTAATTTTTTTAAATGAGTTTATCTGCGAGCAGAACACAGGCTACAAGGCAGGTCGATGTACTGTGGTATGATTTCTGACATTCCAGCTTTTCTCAGATAATCATTTCTGTTCAATGCATTAGAATCGCGTTGCTGTTTTTTTCTCCACCCGCGAAGCTTTTGGGCGGATAGCATCCAGTATGGTAAGCGATAATGAGTCTGTGTTCAGGTTTGACTGCAGTTTAATAACCCAGAACTTGTGACGGTGGACCAGTGAACTATTTGTTGAACTTGCATCAATTAGAGGAGAACTGACCAGCTAAAAGTCATCTCTTAGATCCGGAGCTTTTTCATGTACCAATTAACTGAAAGGGTAACTTTAGAGCTGAGGCCAAATGGATAGCTGCATTCTAACATCGGTGCTGAGATGTTTCTGACACACTGGGAGGGAGAGTTCTCCAGCATGCCACCCTGTCATGCCAGTTGATGGGTTTGATGGTGCTCCTGGTGGCGTAGTCACATGGAGGCATGGCCCCTAAGGGGTAGTGATCCCTAAGCATCACACAATGGTGTCTGTATCTCTCTTTTGCCTGGCCCTTGTGAGTGGGAGTCACTTGTGCTCACACTGTACTTTTGGTCCCTCCCGGTCACACACAGGTTCTTGTGGTCAATCACATGCTTGTGCCTGTGGTCGATCGTGGTCACATGCTTGTGCCTGTGGTCGATCGTGGTCACATGCTTGTGCCTGTGGTCGATCGTGGTCACATGCTTGTGCCTGTGGTCGATCGTGGTCACATGCTTGTGCCGGTGGGCGATCGCGGTCACATGCTTGTGCCTGTGGTCGATCGCGGTCACGTGCTTGTGCCTGTGGTCGATCGTGTTCACGTGCTTGTGCCTGTGGTCAATCGTGGTCACATGCTTGTGCCTGTGGTCGATCGTGGTCACATGCTTGTGCCTGTATTCGATTGTGGTCCCACGCTTTTGTTTTGCCCGTGTTGGCTTCTGGTCACACGGTTGTGTCTGTGCCTCTCTTGGACTGCAGCTGCAGCAGTGGCGCGAGCAGCAGGAGGAGGTGGCAAGACTGGAGGCAGCCATCGCAGCCCGGAGGCACGAGGAAGAGGAGGAGAAGATGAGGAAGGAGAGGGAGCGAGAAACAACACGGCGGACTATGCAGAAAGAGAAAGTAAAATAATCCATTCATTACCCTCCCCCTGTTAGCCCCACAGCACAGAGCACATTTACCTGTCATTTCTGCCCATATTCGCCTTACCCTAACCCTTTATTTATCCTCCCCCTGTTAGCCCCACAGCACAGAGCACATTTACCTGTCATTTCTGCCCATATTCGCCTTACCCTAACCCTTTATTTATCCTCCCCCTGTTAGCCCCACAGCACAGAGCACATTTACCTGTCATTTCTGCCCATATTCGCCTTACCCTAACCCTTT
>JAOVYW010038866.1:15341-27068 GCA_025775045.1 Hiodon tergisus | reverse complement strand
CCCCCCCCCCCCCCCGAGCAGACACATCAGAACAAGGATATTCCGTCTGGACCCGCGAACGAGATTGAGTTACGGGCAATTAGAGTGAAATATTTAATTTGCTAATGACGGACTTGAACCAACCAGATGGCAGGCGTGCAGAGGATGGGCTGGTTTCACAAAGGGCCACTGCAGTCCATTACAGCGATTCACTGCGGACAAGAAGGGACGGGATGGAGAAGAATGTAAGGTGGACAGGGCAGGAGATATCGTTATCAGCGGGGGGGACATATAACCAGCCCAGGCAGCAGGAGAGGGGTCCTGACGTCAGAGCAGCGACCAGTGGCAACAGCCACCCTTCGATCTGAGCAAAAACCCGACACACTTTACATTTATGTCCGGCTCTCGATCGGAAATTCGCGGCGCAAATCAACGGGACGTGCATTTAACACAGCCCGCTGATTTGATTCACGGTCTGCACTTGACCCAAATCTTGGCCCGGTCTGAAAAGGCATCAGCTGTTTTTGATCCCTTTTACTATGGCAGAGTCGTGTAGGACCTAATATTTCACATTCCCAAACGCCAATTAACTGGCAGTCACATCGCCGTGAGTGAGCAGAGAAATCTGACTGAACTACATTAGTGTGATTAAAATTGTACTTGAATGGTCTGTACAAGGCATATAGAGACAAATTAATATTAAAGCACAATTAGAAACCGTCGCATTACAGGAAGGCTCCTCCCTCTGGCATTATCGACCCTGTCCGTCAAGGCAAACCAGAAGCACGCTGACCGACAGAAGCCAACTTACTCATTCACGTCTTCCATTCACAGAGCGAACAGAGTGTGGCTCCATGAAACGGGGCAGAGAAGAAGGCCTGACAGATCCAGGGCCTGTGAGTTCAGTGCAGCAGCTGCACACATTTAAATTCACCAGAAAATTTAACAGAAGGGACCACAATACACACAGCAAACAACCAGCGGATGCCAAATTCACCTTTTCTTTATTCATTTGGACCTATGCAGTTATATTACAACAAACACTGTTTCCAGAAGAACGTAAAATAAATTAAAACAAACTTCAAGTATGAATCATTTTTCATCATGAAATAAATTTGAAATACTTCAGATATTGATGCACAGTCATTAGTTTTGTGAAAACCTTGATAACGTATTATTGTTACTCATCTGTTTGGTGGAGGATTAACAAGACCTAAGCCTGTAAAGAATACAGACCTGAGCAAACTATTAACACATTAAAGTTCAAACGGCGACGTTTCACATTTAGAATCTAAGAACGGACATAGCAACCACAGAAGTAACCAAATCAATTAAGCACGTGAGATCCTGGAGAACCCAGGGGCACACGTTCATCAGGGAACGAGCGTCATCTGATCACCAGTCCGATAAAGTCAGCACTAAAACCAGTTCTCCTCACTTAGGCTACTTGAAAGAGGGATACTTTTCCTTCTTTTTTTTTTCCGGCACGGTTCAGACCCGAAACCAAAGACGGGCCTCCCTGGCTTCACCCACAAACCATCACTAAATTACACTGACTGGCAACGTTATTAGGTACACATCCCCCTTCAACAAAATAAGCTGAGGTATATACTATGGTATTCAAAGCAGATAGGCAGGTACCCAGGGATTCTGTGTGTGTGAGGGAGACAGGGAAGTACAAAAAACATTTCAAACGGGGTAAGGGGAGTTGGCCCCAGACGACACCAGTGTGTCGGAAACAGCAACCCGGCTGGGATTTTAAAGGAGAAGTGGCCGGGGGGGTATAGTCGACGTTAACACATAGTCAGTGGCGGTCTTGTGGTTGGCAGCGGCTCGTTGATGAAACAAAGACTGACCGCACGAGTCTGCAGAACCTTACTGCTGTGTCAACGATGCAGGCTGGTGGTGGCGGTTTCCGCGGTTCACACTGATACGAGTGAAGCGTCGTTAGAATTCCAAAGGAGGTCTTAAGATTGTGGCCAATTGGGTGCATCCCGTCTTTGCCTCCGTGTATCCGTCCATGAACGTATTCGTCCAGCCGGATAATGCTCCATGCCACAAGGCTAGGACTGTCCAGGAACGGTTCCGGGAACATGACAGTGAAATCAGCTTACTGCAGTGGCCTCACAAGCCAATCGAGCGTCTGTGGGATGAGATGGAATGAGCGATTCGGAATAGAGATCCAACAGCCATAGTCAACTATGTAAAGCAACGGAGACGACACGGGCCTGCGTTCCTCGTGAGCACTTTTGACACCTGGTCAACATTCCCTGACAAATTCAGGCTGAGTTGGATGTAAAAAGGGGAGTGACCCATTATTAGGCTGACCACTTGCATTTTCAGACAAGATTAATTAATTTTGACTTAGGCTCCAGGCTCGCTCTACACCAGCACTGAGAGTAGCACTGCGTTCCAACGCATTATTAAACATCTATCGGGGACCTGAATTCCCGCTGCCCTATTCTTCTGTCTTCGATCAGAAACGAAACGACAGTTCCCCAGCGCCGCCAGCGGGGGTGCTGTGGGCACGCGTAGTTCCTGAAGTACGTTGTCGTCCCCACGGAGATGGCATCGAACTGCTCTCGCAGTAGCCAGCCCTCCCACACCAGGGTGAGGATATTCATGGTGGTCAGCACCAGAACCCAGGCCTCCCGGCCCAAAGCGGCGGCCCACGTGGGCCAGAGCGGCTCGGTGAGCTTCCAGTACAGGTAGCACGCCGCCCACAGGACGAAAATGAGGTGGGCCCCCTCCATGGCCAGTATGAAGAGGATAAAGAGGCGGTGGTTGTTCCTCCCCACACATCGGTTCAAGAAAAGGCAGTGGTGGTCGTACTCCAGAACACACACGTCACACAGCTTACAGTGCTTGCAGTTGTCCGGTTGGAACATCTGCAGAGACAAACACGTCAGGCAGAAAACATGGGGGTGGGGTCTTTTTGCCTTTGTGCTAATATTTAAGCAATTTCACCACACGTTATGGATAAACCACGGATTACTCTTGATAGGTCAAGTGCGTCCAATCAAAAGCGGCGATCAGCCAGTGTGGCCAGAGCTTTCCTCAATGCTCAAAGAGAAACGTGTAAATCATTTCTAAATGCCTCGAACTATAGATGAGCTAATGGGGAACAAGTGTCCTGTCGAGGAGCTTTCTACTCTACAGTGTTTACTCTGCTTTAATCTCAAGGTGCTGCTTTTTCATTGAAAAAGATACAATTAGCATTTTATAACTTCTATACTATTTTATTGCTTCCTCCTCTACCACCATCCTTTGACCAGTTTATCTGAACGTGTCTAGTTCTTTATCCATGTCCTACCTCACAATAGACGCAAAACCTGCTGAGGTTCTGGTTGTCCTCCACGAGGTCCACGATGCTTGAAAACCTGGGGTCAGCATTGCCGGGCAGTAACTGCCCGGGATCTCTGGCAAGAACTCTCCAGAACAACCACAGCGTCACTGAGAAGTGGATGACTGACACGTGGAGCAACGCATTCGAAGGCCAGAGACATGTGACCTGTTAAGGAACTGCACCATCATTACATATACGGGCCCGTGTGGCTTAAACGTGCATGAGAAGAGAACCAAAGGAAAAAACGGTCAAACTCTGTGCAACGCGGCAAAGGTTTGAGAAAGGAGACCAAAACCGCCGTGCGTTGATTGTGACAAAGGATATTCGGCACAATCTTGCCAAAAAAGCAGACCAATGAATGAAATATCCCGGCCGCCAAGGTGCCAAGGTACACTGGATTTGGCAACCTAGAGAACACATGGAAGAAGCCCAGTGACGACTTTCGCGCAGAGCCGTCAGAACGCCATCGCGGACGGAGAGAGGGAGAGAGAGACAAAACATTTGGAGCATATCTCCCAGTGGGCCCACTCTGAACTTGCCTCTGATAGCTGTTCATTCTGTGGTACTGAGAGAAAACGCACTTGGCCAACCAGGGGAAAAGCAGGATGCAGAGAACTGCCCCATAACTCCCCAGGGCCTCGGCCATTGAGAGGATAATGGCGCCGCAAAGGGAGGGGAACAGGAGGGTGCAATAATACATGCCTGAGAGAGAAAAAAAATCACAAAATAAAAACCACAGCCACACACAACACTGCTGCATTGCTGAAACATTACTGCACAAGTGTGCAAACAGCAGGTCTCCATTTACATATATAATAAACTTTACAGGCTTAAGTAGTCTATGCTGCCCCCTAGTGTTAACAAGAGAGTATTGCACGTGGTTTAATTAATTCATGGACAGACCAGATGGGAGTGCAATTTTAAAAGTTTTTGTTTCATTAAAATTATAGCAAACAAATAAAATAAAAAAAATCCCCAAGATAACACTGGTAAACATCTATAACCCACGTGGATTTTCCATCGTAGACTAATCTGACAAACACATACATTACTACTGGTACCAACCTGCTGTACGGAAATATATATATATATATATATATATATATATATATATATACAGGAACCTGAGGGGTTTCCTTTCTAAATTGTCTAAATTGTTTAATACTATGCCTTAATTTGACTGGGCCTTTTGCATATTATTATATTTCCGAAAAACATATCTACATATTGGGTTATTGAAAAAATTAAGACATCATTACCACGTGACTCTTTGAATTCCAGATGTGTTGGGTCAGCGATGAACTTGGAAAGAAGTTTTGTCAGTTGCTGATGTCTGTAACAACAGAACGGATACATTTTACAATGTATACACTCAGGAAGTCCCAGATTTTGCAAAGCAAATGTCACAAGCTTGGGTGCCTTCACTTTATCCGAAGCTGCAGGTGCTTGTAGCAGAAGTGGTCGTAGACAAACCTGAATGTGTTCCCCTTTCTGCAGAGGTCAACAGAAGTGAGTCCGCTATGGTTTCGCAGGTGTAAAAGATGGACCCCAGCCTCCTGCACCAGCAGCCAGCTGACTTCCATCGCGCCCCTTTCTGCGGCCACGTGCAGCGCTGTCGCCCCCTGGTGGTCGGCTGCATCTGCACGGCATCGCTGTTCACACATGGAGCGGAGCCCAAGGTAAGCCCTCACTTTGCCCTTTTGTAAATACGGTACTGTCGCACAGACGATGCAGATAATTTTCATGAACATGGAGCAAACACATCGACTCTGTCACCGGTACACCAGGACATCCCCGACAGCACTTGCACTAACATTGTTCCTCAGCAGGTATTTCGTCATGTCCGTGTGCCCCATGGAAGCCGCCAGGTGCAATGGAGTGACCAGGAACTTGTCAGTGTCAGAGAAACGGAACATCTCCGTTTCCGCCAGGTACTGCACGGCAACACTGGGAAAGAACCATAAATCAACCGACCCTAAGACACTGGACGCTGACCGTGGCCGAGGGAAGATAACTGTAAACAAAGTTCTGCATTAAAAACAAACTGGCAGCACGTGTGCAGCGACTTACATATTCCCCCCAGACACGGAGTAGTGGAGGGCCGTCTTCCCCTGGAGGTCGGTAATGCGCAAATCCGCTCCGTGCTGCAGCATCTGATGCATGAGGTGGACATTACCTTGTCTGGAAAAAAGGGAAAATCTGTTATTAACCGTCTGGGCACTGGTTTGGTTTTTTAAACAGGACAGGCGACTGCGTGTGGCAAATGTTTCGGCAGGTTCGAGACAGTGAAGAACCCTGGTGCGAAGCAGCAGACCTGCAGGTAAAATGAAAAGGTGTCTGTCCTCCGTCACACGGCACGTTGGTGTCAGCTCCGTGGCTCAGGAGGAGGTCGGCCAGTGGCCGGTTCCCTTGGAAGGCGGCGTAGTGCAGGGGAGTGTATCCACCCCAGCCTGGAAACACACAGACGTTAAAGGAAACATAGAGATTCAACACCCCAAAACTGGAAAAAAAAAATATATATAAATCTTTGAGGAGAATTTCCCCTCGATCACACATAGAGACCTTCATGCCAGTTCACAGACAAGCAATGCTGTTAGTTCCTTCCTACACCATTTTCAGTGTTCTTTTTTTGTACTGCCACTTATTAGGCTGGTTCCTGATGAGACACAAGACTTTCTTAAGGAAAAATTTATATATATATATATATATTACAAAATAAGCAGAGATTTTACAAAATAAGCAGAGATTAACACTGTCAGAGTGACTTCTAAATGCTCAGATAAGACCCACAGAGATAATGGAACACCGACTTGACAGACCGCTAGCCATTGGAAAAGGCAGTAGCAAGAAAAATCGGAAAACACCGACTTGCAATTCACCCACATTCATAAATAAACTAAGATATTTGAGTTCAAAACGTTTTAAACACCACCAATGCAACACTTAAATCTAGAGCTTCACCTTTACGTGCGAGAAGTGTTCGATCCAGACTGATTAAACGAGCACATTGCTCCGTATCCCCTCTTTCCATTGCGACAAAAATGTCTTCATTTCTCTCTCCGTTAGTATATTCTACGTGCAGCATGTTTATTGTAACGTTAGATAAAACGAAAGAATCTACTGGCCCGTAATATCAATAATAACGCGTTTATAACCGTGCGCCCTAGCTATTTTATAACATTTCCCTCGGAAAGTTTATTACAGTATCGATAAAAACAGTTTACACGTAACGAATAATCAGTGCACATAGCGCGGTCTAATATATCTTAACATAACCGTAAAAATCGCTTTACACGAAGGACTACAACATTGAATTAATGATTAAAAGACAGAATTATTTCGTCATGCGCGACACTGAGACGCCATCAGAATATCAAAATAAAAGCAAAACCACCAAGTTACTGTTTCAAAACAGCAGAATTTGTGAAATTTCATGTTTAAAAACATTAAAGTGTATTATTAAAAGTGTGCGGACTTAGAATTTTGACTGCATAGAGAAAACTCGGTAACCCTTTTGAAAACCGGGTTGGATGGAGCTTTAGTTCTGACTAGTAAATCCCGCACGATCGCAACACATTCACAGCGCCCGAAGAACGTGTACCTAAACCCAGTAGTTCCCCCTCCAAAACCTTTTTCTGCAGCTTTAATTACGGTACAATAATAAGGTACATGTACAACAGATTATGGCTAAATATTTTTTTGTCTGTGTAAAGACTGCAAATAATTTTATACTGTTTTTTTTTTTTAGAATGTCTTATAGAATAAGATATTAATAACACCATGCATTATTTTGGTATGATTCATAACAAAATCGGGCCAATTAATGTAAATTCTCTAACGTCACATATTTTGTGCACATGCAGAAAGAGTGCGTCTGAAAATAACCGATTTAAATTTTATGCTTTTATTGTTGACAATGAATACACTATACTTATATCAACATTTATTAAAAACATTTTACAGATTTTCTTGAAGAAACATATTGCTCTCTATCAACGCATGGTAATGACAAACCACGCGTACATCATGAGAATACCGGTCCATGTACTAAATCCGCGCTCTTGATTGGATAACAGTACGTAATCTTTAAAAGAAATCCTAAAACCATTGAAAAGTAGTTGTTTAATGGGGAACATACGCTTTAATTATTTTCTTTATGTCCAATTGTGAGCTATTTGGCCGGCTACAACCTTGCCAACGTCTTAAAAGGCAAACGTACTTTGGAAACAATGAAGCTAAATTATTTTTTTGCGTTATTTCCCCTCTGAAATAAAATGTACGTTTTATTTTTCTTCCTAAAGAAAGAAAGGAACATCTATGATAATGATAACGTAACTGAAACTTTTAGTGCAAGTTTAAATTTCAGCCTAAACTACATTTAAAAAATAAAATACTTGAAATGCTCACGGTTGAGCAGCATTATGGACGAAATTCGCATTACATTAAAAATAAATATAAAAATTACCAAAAGAGGTCGCTATGCGTTATACAATCGTTGTCTTTTCGACCCGCCGACCAAAACCAAGTTAAGGTCCTAATAACCAGACAATGTGATCGCTGACTTGTCTGATTTATGGACATCGTTTCGTAAGAAAAACTACAGGATTAAGTAAACCGATTTAGTGAAATGTGTATACACCGAACACCAGTCTTAAATTTGTGTTTATATAATTAATAAGATGACGATGTAAAGTAATGCCGAATATGCAAACACTATTGAATTAACCTGAACAATATACAGTCAACTGCCATTCGAGCTCTTTACATTGTCTGTAGTGTTGGCATACCAGGAAATAGCTTGTTTACAGGCGCTCACCGAATGCACAAAGCTTTTGCTTAGTGAAGCCGGGGAAATCAGAAACCATATGGTATATAATTTCTTATTAAGTCAAGCACGAGAGAATTGAGGGGAAAAACAAGCGGGGTCTTTACTTCTGCTTTTCCCCTGGAATGAGGCACATGACCAAGTGCAGCTGATGTAGGAGTTCCTCTTTGCACAAAGTTCAGCCTTCCTAAAGGTTATACCCAATGGGCAGATATTGAGAACCGGGCTGCGGTTGCGTTTTATCTGGTCTCGAAGCGTGTTCGGACACGGTACGGCACAGAAAAGTCCCCATTAGATGGGACAGTGCTTCCGCAATCTACAACGCGCGCGCCGATGAGATTCGCAGGTATTTCTGGTTTGTTCTTTACAATACACTTGAGAAAATGCATGGGAAACGCGGTACTTTACCGAGTCTCTCAACCGTGATCCATACACTTGCGTCGGATTGTTTCTCAAACGTCAGTCTTTCATTATTTTAAATTGTATAGTATTTGTATTCTAGATTCCTAACAGTGCATCTCAGCGTCTCTTTTCCGTCGGTAAGTATGCGTTGTTAAATGGTTACTGTACTAACCGGTTTTGTCAGGGGATACTTAAAGCGAGAACACGTAAGGAGAGTGAATTAACGAATGAATGGAATGAATTCAGAAGGAAACTTTGCCACAATGGGGCCATAGTTCAAAAACAAGCATTTATTTTACTGTATGAACTGCCATGGCTATTGTGCTTACCGGTTGCATTTAATGATTTTTTCTTTTCATGGGATTGTTGTTTGTAAATAATATATACCCAGTGGCACAAGTGAGCCTTTTGCACATGACGGTGGTATGAAATTTAAGCACTGTTACAGAAACACGCCACTTATTGCATGTGCAGGGAAGCATTTTTCTTGGAAGGGGAATTCAGCGTCCCCTCCTCGAATCAGAACGAGCCGCCAATGGGGATCACAAGACTGCATTAGAGGGTGTAGTGTGTGACAACGGAGTCTGAGTTGCTTCAAAGAGACTTCTGGTCTTTTTAAACAGCAGACGGGAATGCTGCGACACCAAGGTTATTCCAAGCTTTAAAATTTCACCATTTAATGCAGTTCTGTATACGCTGGTCTGATGAAATTGTCCTGACTTGGTATACAAATCGTGAAGCTGTCATAATGTTTCAAGCTGTCTTTGGATTTTGGATTCCAAAATAGGAAACTGATGAAGTTTATGCCCTGGGCTTTCATGCAGTGACGTCTTCCTTGTGAGCCTACCGAAGTTAAAATGGAGGGGATCAGCACAGAGACAGGGGGGCTTCTTGACAATTGCCCCCCGACGGTGAAGGGAGGAGAGGCCGCCACGACCCTGACTGCCGACGCGGGGGCGAGGGCCGGGGATTCGCACCTGTTGTCGGCCTTCAGAGATCAGCTCTCGCTGCTCGAGAGGGACGCCCAGCATCCGTGTAGTGAGCAAGGGGAGGATGCTATCAAACTGCTGCCGCTTTTGAAACAGGTACTGACCTGATACCCACGCTGTCCCGGGAGGGTAGTCTGCTCTGTTTTTAATATTAAGCGTTGCTCGATAAGCAGAAGGCCAAGAAACCTCAGTCTACACACCAGAAAGATTCTGACAAATGTTGTACCTTCACCGCTCTATCGCTGGCACCAGTTTTGTAGTTTAACTGTTTGGCAATAAATGTTAAGGGATGTTTGTGGTTTGCATTTGATTATGCAACAACAAAACATCTAACCGTAACTGGGAGTTATGAGTCTCCGGCCCAGAGAAATGGCCTGTAATGCTAACCTGTATTTGGTGCTTTGCATATGTCATATGAGCCCTGTCAAATCTGCTTTGCGCGAAAGGCAAGGCCTCCTTGTGTGTTTGGATTAAGGCGCTCCTGTTTAATGCAGGCCCATTCCTCAAGTATTAGCAGCCGTGACTAGGCCAGAATTCTGGCCCAGTCATAATTACTCTTACTCAACTGCATTTGAGAGGCTTGCCACCTTAACCCAAGCAAATTAGGTGCTTACAGAGATCTCTACAAGCATTTAGTTCATGTATTCACATGCCGGTAAAAGAGTAAATTTATGTATACAACCTATTGTTGCGCATGGAGAAATGAAACCTATATTCAGGCTTATACTTTGTTGGAGTTTTCTCCTTTCGGTAACTTGTCAAAGGATATTTTAGAAGAAGTAAAAGAAACATAACCAAAATGAACAATGAGTTTTTGGTTATTTTGAACAATTGTTTGGAGGCAGTTTGCAGTTTTTCAGCATATACTGAGCGTTGCTGAAGTACGTACAGAATGACGGACATTCTGCTCTCGTCCTCTGTTAGGTTTCCCAGAGCTGCAGTCGAGGGGAGCTCTCAAATCTTCAGGGTTTGGCTCGTCAAGCGGCGGAGATTGTGGTCTCCGACATTCAGCAGAAGTTATCGGATCGGCCTGCAGGTACCTCATTTGGCTTTCTCTGTTAGGCTGGTGTTTCTCCTCGGAGAGAGGTAACCACAGCCGCTGGGCTTGCTGGCCGGCTTCCTTCCTTCCCAAAGGCCTTGGGTTGTCTGCAGGCTGAAGGCGGGAACCTTACACCTATGCCACACAAGAGCGGTCTATCGTTACACACTCATCTCTGTTTAGCTGCTCGTAAATAAGTTGCATCTGGTCCGCGATGAGCCGACAGTGTGGGTTGAGAGCTTTATATTGGGGGAAGTGAACCAGTTTTGTTTTCTCGTATGGTGTTTTACACCTCTGTGGCTGTTCTTTTATCTGAATCTTTAAAACTGACTTCTCATCCAATAATTGTTGTCTTAAGGAGCAGGGTATGTACATGCAAACATGTCTGGAAGAGGATGAAAAATCTGCTGTAATTCTGCTGCCGGTTCTGTTTTAATACAACAGAGAAAGCCCGCTATGAGGTACAGCAGTTTTTTCGAAGGAAAGAAGAAGTTCAACGTAACAGAGGATGGCTCTTGTTAATGTCCATATCAATCATGTCCACTGACAACCCAGTGAGTACAGCTGTGTGTGTTTGTTTAGTAACATTCACTGTTATTTCTCAGTAACATGGTTAATGACTAATCTCTCAGGTGCATTCTTGCAGTGTTATTTCCTGTGTTCTCTGCCAGGAGATAAGGACTGTAAACATTAAAGAGAACCAATATTTTAAAACTGACGCTGTCTTCCTCTTCACATGCTTCAGTCGCCGAGCTTTCAACACTTTTTTCCACACAAAAAATTTCTTATTGGCTTTGATTTTACTAAAACTTCCTGCTTAACGTCACAGCCTTCATATGTTCTAAGGCTATAGCAGAAGAGTTGTCATTGGGGTTTTTTTTCATGTAGCTATGTGCAATGTTTTCATGTACATTCCAAAAACCTTTATCACTAATAATCACTTTCTGTCATGTTTCCAGGAAGTAGTAGCAACCGTCATTAGGACGGGGCTGCCTGCTGCTCTGGTGAAGTCTCTGTATCTGTTTGTGGCCTTACCCCCAAGTAAAGAGGATGCTGGACAAGAGGCCAGCAATTGCTCCTTTCAGGAGATCTTCACCCAGGTAACTTGCCTTTTGTAGCTTATGTCGCTGGTCAGGAGATCTTCACC
>JAOVYW010038856.1:9439-27068 GCA_025775045.1 Hiodon tergisus | reverse complement strand
AAGCTGTACACTCACTACTTTACATTGTAGCAAAGTGTCATTTCTTCAGTGTTGTCACATGAAAAGATATAATCAAACATTTACAAAAATGTGAGGGGTGTATTCACTTTTGTGAGATACTGTATATATAATATAGTCAACAGGGAGACTGTGATAGAAAAAGAACTGTGGCTATTAGGCATTTTTGGTGCTAAGGACCATTCCAGTTGTCACACCATCACTGGTGATCCCCCAGGTAGGCTGGGTTCTTCCTTTGGTGGGGCGGGATGGGTTCAGACATGTGTAGTTCCCGGCACTCGCCCTCTTTGTATGCTGCCATAGAAATATGTAACTGTGACCGCTCACAAAGTTTCACTTTTCAAATGACTTACCTTGAGATCATACTGCATCAATAGGTAAGCATTAACAATGTGCTTTCTCTCACTTCCGAGGTATCATTGGAGGCATCCTGCAGGACTGCATCAACTCTCACCAAACAACCGATCCTTACGACTGGACCTCAGCCATCTGGGCCCCCACCCCTCTCTGCCGGATTTAATTATTTTTTGGATAAGTGTCCCTCCTGGAGGGCAGCACACACTATGGACATTAGATTATTGCATTATTTCAGCTCCTAGTGCGGGCCAGCAGAGGATGGAATCCCCCTTTAAGCCGGGTTCCTCTCAAGGTTTTTCCTTGCCACTGTTGCCACTGGCACACTTTTGGGGGATCAGGCTGGGAAATATTGTATTGCCCTTTATTGTAAAGCGTCTTTGTGATGTGGAAAAATGTGAAAAGAGCTTTATAAAAATAAATTGGGAATCAATCAATTGATCAATCATTCTCATTTCCAAGCTCCACCCCATATTTACATATATATGTAAGTTAATATAAAATCAATAAATTAGTTATTAATGTCTATTACCTGATTTTACAAAATTCTGATAAATTGCGTTAATAAATTGCATTCATCTAAATAAACAATTTACTTATAGAAATTGTTTATTGAGAGGTTTGAAGCAAATAGTCACTGCGGCTCTCAAAGACTGACCAGAGCCACCTGCCCCTGCAGTAGAATATAGCAGCCATAACAGTGGAGTCCCAATATGTTCTTGGGGAACATGAAAGTATGTCATTGAATTAATTAAATCTTTATGTAAAAAAATGTCTGCTGCGCCCACTTGATTTATACGACTGAAAATATTATTTTTAAGTACATTAAGGCTCATCGGGGCTTTTCATGTTGCATAACTCATCATTGCTTTCAGCAGTTCCTAAACCAGTATGGTTGATAAGTCGAGCCGAAGGGGGGGGGGGGGGGCTAGAAATCATAGAATTAGCATAGAAATGAGCGTTCACCTGAACAGCGAGCATCTGGGCTGTACTATGATTCCATCTCATTACTGAACTTGTTGGTTTCATCCACATGTTGCAGCATCGCAGCATTGCAGCCACCCTGGGAATCTAACGCTGGTGACGACATCCTCCCTGCATAGCCTTGTTTACAGTTTAACATTCTGCCACATCCAACACAGCCAGACCTTAAGCTGTTCTCTGTTCCCACTCCAACATTCAGAGATGACAGGACTTAAAGCAGATTCTCCTCAGTAAATTGCTGGCTGAATGACCCTTGTGTATCAACACAATGTGGCTTTGAAAAGTAAATAACTTTTCGGGGAAGCCTGGCCTTGTGAAGGGAGACAGGCTCTGCTCGAGCTGGAGAGGTTCTCTTCATTATCAAAAAATGTATAACTAACAGACTAATTGGCCCTAGTTGACGAACAGGGCAGCAGGTACTCAGTCTGATATCCAAAGTCCCTTATACTGTCCCTTAAAAATGTAAAGACCACCTAAGTCATGTGGAGAATTATTTTGTGAATTTTCATCAAGTACAGCATTCCTAGCAGACAAGGTCATAATCGTTGGGATTTAAACCTCTATGTAGATGGTACTACTGATACACTGAAAACAGCATTTCTGTCTATCATTGATTTTCCTTCCAAAATTCCTGCTGGCTGCAACAGATTGTATTAAGCACCTGCCAAAAACTAAACCCAAGGAAGGAAAGCTCAGTTACTTTTGATCAATTGATTGAATGTTAGAATACTATAACAATGCGCTGGCATTCTTTAGAAACTTCCACCCCAGTATTAAAACAGACGTGCCGCAAAATGGAACGCAAATGGTGTTCAATCTAATTACAGGTGCTCTATCTTGCCTGTCATCTGCTCAATCTGCTTATTTTTAGAACTTTTTAAAAGAAAGAAAAGGTTCATTCTTGGGTCACTGCTCTCACAGATGTACAAGTTACAAAAAGGTGATGTAATTTGTGAACATGGGATGATTTGTGATGATAACACGTCTCTACTTGGCAGCGAAACCAATTGAGAACTTGTATATTGCTTCAAGGATGTAGAAAACATTGGATGACATCTTTTTAGTGAATTCAGGGAAAACTAAAATGTCTTCGGTCAAAAATATCGCTACAACATCACGACACACTTAAGTCTGCATTTAGGTAGCCATTCAATGCCTCACAATTTACTTATCAAACATCTTGACGTAACAATTGACCCAGATCTCTCATTCGATTACCGTATAAAATATTTAGAAAACAACATTTTTCCTTTTAGAAACAAAATTGTGCATTTTCCCTGTCTAAGGAAAAATATGTACATGCTTTAATCACCTCTAGACTGGACTACTGTAATGTTTTTTTCCCAGAAGCCCCATGCTGTGACCAGACCTTTACAACTTGTGCAAATGCTGCTGCTAGGCAAAGATTTAAAAAAAAAAAATACGTCCATGTAACCCCAGTCTTAGCATCACTCGACTGGTTACCCTTAGAGAACAGAGCTGACATCATGCTGTTACTTCTCACAGGCAAGACACTGCATGGGTTTGGGCCTTTGTATTTAAAATGGCCCCCTAGTCCCCTGAAATCCCCTACAGTTACTTCACTCAGAAAATGCTGTTTTTTTTTACTCTTCCAAGAGTGGCAAAAACTAAATCTGAATTGAGCCTTCTCATGCTATGGAATAGTATTTGTATGCTTTCATGGTTTATTCCTGCCAGGGACACATGATGTCGCTTAGCGCTAAATTAATATTCAACCCTACCAGTTTCTGACTATATTTAGCTTTTTCTTAGTGCGTTTTCCTCCCTAGCATGGGCGTGATAAACTGGGCCAAGATGACAAGAGGTTCATCTCCAGTGAAGTACCAAAGAGCATGAATCAAGAATAGAGTGGCCCGGCCACTTGTGAAGAGCTCATCGTGTTTCCCCCAGCCATCCACAAAGTGTAAAACCTGCTTAGCTATCTGCTCAGAAGTTTATTCATTTATTGTCCAATATATCTAGTTCTCTCTCAAGTTCTGTCAACTGTCTCTGTTGTCCAGGAATAACTTTTCAATAGTTTCCATATTAGCTCTGTGTTTTGGATTTCCCCTGGAAAATGTTACCCCTTCAGAACTTTGCAACAATTCAATTGTCAAAATGCATCAACAGATTAAATATGAATTTTCTGTATTATCGGATAAAAAATTAATGAGTTATAGAGGCCAAGAGCCCTTTGGTAAAGCAAATTTTCAGTGCAGTGTTCCAGAGGGGCAGCAGGCTGCTCATTAACGATATAGTTCCTGCATGGGCCTGGAATAAGACTGCGTAGCTTAACAAGAACAGTTATAACATCAGGAGGGAGAAAGGGAGCAAAATGAAAGACTGAATTACTTGGCTGGTGAATTACAGAGGGTAAGACCAGGCGTATGTAAATGTTTGGAAGCCTCTCAAGGGGGCACATACACACAGATCACTTCACACCCCCCGGTGGTGGTGGTGGTGGTGGTGGTGGTGGTGGGGAGGGCGGAGGGGGGGCTCCTTCCTTTCGTTGATTTCCGATTATGACAAGCAAGTCCTAGCCAAGAAGTGGAGAGCTGGAACAATGGTTACGACCAATAAAACAATAAACATACTTTATGGAATTTTTGCTCTTAATCCAATCACATTTAATTCTAAATGTTTGAGGCCTTTAAACTCTAACCATTGATAACAAAGAAGAGAAAAAACTAATTTTTATGTCAAATGATCAGAAATTCTATTTCTGGTTTCATATGGACCTCAGTTCAGCTATTGTGTGTTTACATACACTATTCCCATTTCATTTTCTTATGCTTCCCCCCTTACCACTGTCAAAACAAAACCATAATGTCCTAGCACACTATACACTCATGTCTGTCCTTGTCAAAAGAAACAGGCATTTTTTTGTTTTTATTAAAATCAATTTGAAATACAAGTCTCGACCGAGGGCCCCGTCTACGTTAAAATGATAATTTTCTCCAGTGCTATGAAAACAGGAACAAATATTGTGTTATGTTTTCTCTGTGATTTACGGTATGTGTTTTTGCGCGCGGATTTCCCTCTATTTCTAACATTACGGTAAGCGTGGAGACTGTCGGATTCTTGGATGTGTTTGTTGAACTAAACCTAAACCACTGCGATGTAAATAGATATTACACAAATCTTTCAACCGTTCTCTACACAAAAGCGAAGACAAGAGATACAGGGAATAGTATGATCTAGACGTTTTGGTGAGTGTTTTTGTATTAAAAATCTTAGCAATTGCTTATGTTTTTTTTTTCTTTACTGAGGTTTTGACAGTTAAAGAAGGAATTTGTGTATGTTTAGGTGCATATTTTTGCCTGGGTTTTACTAACTTTGCCGTGGTACTTCCTTCAATATTCACGGTTTGGTATTAAAAAAAACATGAGAAAAACCTAGGTAAAAGTTGACATTTATATTAAATAAATTTATTTAACGAATCTAATCTAGCTGGTACATACTTTTGAAAATAAAGTATCTGTTTAGGTGGACTTGAGAAGGTGTTTTCAAATGATTGCAATCATTTACAGAATTCCCAGAGAAAAATTGCAGCGAAGTTCGAGCAGTTTTACAACCGTGGTTGAGAAGAAGTAAAAACCGACATTTGACAAGGAAAAAATAAAAATATCGTTATAATAATAACGTCTAATAATTTAGGATACATATTATTTGTGGTAGAGACTGAGATTTGGGATTAAACTGAATAAAACTGCTTCATCATTACATTTATTTGCGCATCTTTAGTTGAGCTATTTATGAGTTGCGTGTAGATCGTGTAAGCGAGTACAATTTAAACATTTAGTTAGTCAGTTGATTAACCTAAAAAACGATTGGTGTGACTAACGGAACTGGGCCTGATTTTACCCGAAATACTAAAATAAATTTGGCAAGTACTTACGGCAAACCTGCAGTGTTTTTTTTTAAACAAATAGTGTACGGAATGCTTTTTTTTTAGTGACGGCTACAGTCTTACTAGGTCCCACCTTGTTAAACATTGATCACGAAGTCCTTTCACCGGCAATTAAATAGATAAGCCTCCACTGGAGAATTTAACATATTCCTTGCTGGTAAATTTAATCAAACTTTTCAATTATAGCCATGTGAATATATCTATTAGTATCATGTATGAATTGATAAGATTTCCTTGTGCACAACCATTTGTAAGTTTTTCCTTGTAACGAACTGTTTTAGTTCCTTCTATTATTTTGGTTTACTAGCGGGCGCATGTGAGGCTTTATTTGAGGCTACGAACTGCTTGAATTTTTGTTTGACAAAACAATATTTAATTATTTGACCAGCTCCGGTTGGTTACATTTGTTGATTCATTACACTAACGCCAGACGACCTCAGCACATCAGTATCGAGTATAAGTTATCTTTTTAGTATATTTTACAATTTATGCAATGACGCAAAACTTTAGACCAGTGGTCTTCCAGAAAAGAAAACCGGTATTAAGACTTAAGTCTGTTTTTTTAACCTTTGTCACCCAACTACCGCATAAAAGCAGGCTCACTTTTCATTGCTTGAATGTTGGACCTATTTTCATTGGTTTTTTTTATTAATAGAAGACCTGTCTGGTATATGGCTGTCATGGAGAAAATGTGTGTGTTGCTAGTTCATAACCCACATCAAGGAATATTGTCCACAAAATTATAGCCTGGTATCTTCAGGACTGCAGAGTAACGCTCAGTATGTATGTTTTACAGTAATCTTAGTTCTTGGTGCCCAGCCCATTGTGTTCCCTTTTCTGGGGCAATGTGCTCTCTTTCTTGTTTTGAGAAGTCTGGAAATCTCCCTGTGTTATAGAGGAAGAAGAGGCTTAATCCCTGGCTGCTGAATGAACACTGCGGACACTTTTCCTAACGTATCGTGTGTGCGGAATATCAAAGGCCATATAGGTCGTGCTAGTGGCCTTACACGAATGATGAGGAAGGGTTTCATGGTGTATTTCTTTTGAGTGAAATCACTATTGAAACTATGAAAGGTACCAGTTATGCCCCAGGTACAATTTAGACGGTGTAGCCTTGTGATTCCGGATTCTTTGTAGCAATTCACATTAAATTCTTCCTATAGCAACTTGATGTTGCTCGAGTGATTCAGGTAATGACTGTTCTGATTTTAAGGGTTGCCTTGAGATTGGTTAGATGCTTGACGCTGCCTTTGAAATATAGAAGGGGCTCGCCATCGTTGTCAAAAGGGGCCACTACTCTTTCCAGTAGCTCCATGAGCGATATTGTACCCTTGCTTGCCTCCGTTCCCAAATCCTGAGCGCCTTTGACAGCTGAAGCTGGTGCAGAAACGCACCTGCAGCAATGCATTGCCCCTTTGAGTGGCTTGGGCTAAATTCAGGGCTCATCAAGTGGCGTGCATTGGTGGTTATGGACTGCTTCGTAGCTGGGTCAATAGTACTTGCCCAGGACTTTGATTGTGGGTTTATGTGTGTGGCCATTAAGCCTTGCAGTATTGGCATACAGCTGTGGAGAGCGCCTCTCATGCCCCATGTCTGTGCATGTCTGTCGCTCTTTCTGGCGAGTAGGCTGCTGCTCCACCTGCACGGGACGGTCGATTTTCTGTTCCTTTCTGCCACAACTCGCAGAAACCTACCCTGTCGATCTATCCGAGTGATGCCGGTCAGACTTTCTGCCGAGGCTGGAAATTAACGATGCAAGAAAAACCCAGACCTTTTCTGAGATTAGGTCTGAATGCCTGTAGATGCAACCTCATGTTGCGAGGTGAGCCATTGTTGCAAAACAGTTGACGTCACTTAGGATTCTTGCGGGCAGCACCAGTGATGTTATGAACTCAGCATGCATGTGGAGCACTGCCCTCGCTGGTTCTCCCGCTTGAGAAAACACTGAAGGCTTGGCAGAGAAAGAAGCTGACTGTGGAAGGCTGCTGTGTTTTTCACTGGCTGTTTTTGCCAGGGGGAGCGTAGTTTTCAGACAGATGATCTCGTTTATTTTACTTTAGTTGAAGTTGCAAAGGCGGCAGCAGCATAATGACTGTTGTTTTTAGTTAAATGGCACACTATCAGGATCCAGTGTGTAAACACCCGAAGTGCTGATGGGTAGTTTGGTTCAACAAATGCCCTCTGCCTCTGAATGTTTACCTCAGGGCACATTTATAGAAGTACAGCAGCACTCTGTCTCTCATGGCCCGTCATGGTTTCTGATAGTCCGTGTCCGTGTCCATTTGGCACTTCTCATTGGCTATCACCTTATTCAACAATTAATGTTCTATTCAGAACAACTTTCCCATTGGTGGCAGTTGGGTTTAGCGCAACCAGAAAGGGGACCTCAACAGTTTGTGGATGAATGAATGAATGAATTAATTAATCACTTGCTCCTGTAGGTGTGGTGGTGCCCTCGTTCCCAAAATGGTGTGACCATGCAGTCTGTCCCAGGTCCTGGCGACTCACCCTCCTCTCTCTTTCTGTCTCTCTCCAGATTTTTTCGGGAGCTCATTGACAGAACGCAGGGCTGCTGAACATTGGAGGTGTGGACACAGGGCCAGTGTTTGGGGTTAGACACTGGATTTAGAGCACATTCCTAGGATTCACAATTACACTTGCATAAGTAAGTTTCTTTTAACTCTTAACTTTAAATTTGTGCCTCCCTGTTTTTGGTAGTGAAATGGCTTAGTAGAAAAGGCCCTATTGAATGTCCCTCTCTTTAATAAATTTTCCTTTACTGTGATGATTTGTGAATTGCCTGAAGCAACCGCAGTTGCTTGTGTTAATCAAAGCCTTTAGTAAAGTACTGAATTTGAGATCTCTGACGTTCATTGTGGGTATCAGGCGTTCATAGACTGGGTGTCACATATCTATCACACATTTCTCTACCGACTGAGGACTGGACTTCCTCTTGCACGTGCTTGAACTTGAGCACTGTTAAAGAGACTAGTTTTTCTGTCAAATTATGATAGGGAGTGTACTTAAAATATTCATGGCAGAAAGGGCTGAGGGTCTGGTATGGTCTGGCCTGGCCAATTAACAGGGCTCATCTGGATAATGATACTCTGCCAGGTGGAGGGAAATGGGGGAGAAATGTGACTCAGGCTTTTGCATGCAGGCAGGGAAATGCTCATTTCCTCAGATTCCCAGATTCCCAGATTCTTCAAGCATCCCCAAGTCCTGTCCCCCTCCCCACCCTAAACTGAAGCTTTAAAAATAAATTCAGTTCATTGGAATTTTAAAGCCTGATTTACACCTTAAAGGAAGTAGTTTTTCCTCTTTTTCTTCACCCAAATGTTTTCACTTGCTACGGAAATGGTACATGTTGTATCTGAATTTGAACTGGGAGATGACAAGAGTGATTAAATGAGTTTTTGATCGAATCCCTGTTTAAATATTATATAAAAAATGTTTTTTTGTTATGCTGGCCTGTATCTATGGTTTTCTCTGTTATCTCATTATAAATGGCTGTCTGATTTTTACATTTTTGTTTTTATTTGGCTGCTTTTAGCAAAGCAATTGCATTCCATTCTTAAATTTGTTTGGTCTTTGATCTTCCACGAAGACGACACTAATGATTTGTGGAATGGTTTTCAGACTGAAGTTGAATGACTTCTTAATTAGCTGTTTAATAGAAACCTACTACTTTGGGCTTGATTCCTTAATGATTAACTGGGGATTTGCTTAACCTGTTCTGGTTGTATTTGTCAATGACATTTAGAAATACAACTCTGATATATTGATAAAACAAAGTCCATAATTTTATGCTTACAAAATATTTCAGCCTGATCATATAATATTAGAAAAATATTTCTGTCCTCAGTTTTACCGGTAGACCACTGAAGCAATGTCATCCTGGGTCTTCTCAGTTCATTTGTTTAGAAAAAAAGGTGGACAAAATTACTTTCTATTTTGTATTGGTATAATAACAGTGAAAATTATTGAATATATACCCTGTGGTTAACTCTTTATAAATTAAAAGTTAAAAGACAGTGTCCCCCTAGGAATGAGACACCCGCAGTCAGCTTCCTGCTCCAGCTGTCTGGAAAATATCAGATTACTGCACGTGACGCAACACCTGTTTGTTTTGAAGTGGGTTTTCCGTCGTCCGTTACTCTGGACGCAGTCAGAGGAGAGGTAAAAAATGTTTTTTTGGCAGGAAATGCACACATAGGCCAGCGTGACCACCAGACAAAACTGGGCTGAGTTCCATAAGTGCCATTGCAAGAGGTCCATTTTGTGACGTAAAGATATTTAGGCCAGGTACCAGTCTCATTTTCTGCTGTTAACAAAGGTACAAATCTCACCTTTTAAATCTTGTTTTGTGAATTAGAGTGAACCCTGTGTGTGTTTGTTTTTTCATTATTTTCCAATGACGGTGAGCAAATGCAGACCCTCGGCCAAGTTGCTAACCCTAGACATGAGTATTGAGTGTTTAGTTAGATAGATAGATATCCCTGTAGGAGCAGGTGAGATGTTTGTAGATTAGGCACTCAATAGTCTTGGATGAACCCCTCCTGTGGACATTGGTTTGTTAGCATGACGCGGAGGCACGGGGATCCTGTTGCCATTGGTTTGTTAGCGTGATGTGGAGGCAGAAATTCAGTAACACTTAAAAGCTGTCCTGTAACTATTTCTGTTTCAGTTCAATTCTTCCTTAGACACCCATCCGTCAGTCTTGTCTGCGTGCACATGGGTATGGTAAAATGAGCTGGTAACCAGTCAACAGCGGTGACTCTCTGATACTGAGAGAATAGATTAGCACTTCCTCTCCCTCCCATTAATGATGGAAAGGTACATTCTATTCTACCAGACGCTAGCAGATTGGACCCCTGAGTCATGGTTTGCCATGAAGTTACTGTTCAATTCAACCAAGGTCTGGACAAATACCTGCGCCATTCTCTCATTGCCATTCGTAAGATGTAGCCCAATAAAACCATGTCTATCTGTAAATATGGCCATGTAGAGCACTTTTACTGTCAGAAATCACTGACTGCAGTGATATCTAACAGGAAACAGGCAAATAACATTTTAGTGTTAGAATTAACTTGATCAATTGCCTTATTTCCGTAGCAACGAACTAGTCATTAAATCGAGAGGTGCTTGACTTTTGTTTCTCTCAAATGATTTATGGATGAAACCTCTTCTAAGGATAGATATCAGTGAAACGGTATATATTTGTAGGTTAAAAGATTTTACAATGATTTTCCGTCAGTGGTAAAGAATTGACTGTAAACTTCAGAGGGGCGGTTTGATTTTCATTAAGTGTTATGAGGATTAGTCCGTGTTTTTCCAAGACGGGGGACCTCCTAAACTGTTTTGAAAGGCGTCATGCAAGTCTCATTTACTGCTTGGGGTTTGCATGAATTGTGCGTGGCCACTGAGATCACGGTAAGCGCAGGAATACTTTTCCTGAAACCTGCAGGTGTGTTCTGGGTCATCCTGGACGTGGCTTTCGGGTCTGGCTGTCTTTCAGGATCAGTAAACTGCCGAGGATCAGGCAAGAGGCATGTGCCATGTGTGAATGTCTCCCGGGCTTCACACTCACGCAGAAAGCTGGAAAGATAAAGAAGCAGAGAGCCCAAAGGGGACAGCCAGCTTTGCAGTGTGATGATCAGGATGTTTAAGGGGAAAGGGGTTCTTTCTGTGGGACGGCAGGACGTTCCCAATCTGATCTGTTTTATAAACTCCACAACCGCGTCTGGTTAATTTTTAATCCTCCTGTAGGGCCGGGGGCAGACCCATGACCCACGCTTTCCTGCATATTTAACTGATACTACAGGTGTTATGCAAATCTGCAAGCTTTGTCAAGGCATTTGAGTTGTGGAACAAAATCTCAACCTCAGGCTGCAGGTTGTTATTGTCAACAACTACGTGACAACTATCGCTTCTCAGTTCGGTGATTGATGGATTATTCTTTTTTATCTCGCACTGCCAGAGTGGTAACCGTCTTTTCCATTACCTGGTTTGTGGCTGGGGATTTCCAGCTGTGTAAGATCCTCATGCAGGCCAGCAATGTCCTGAAAGCGAGTGTATCCAACTGCAGTATTGTGAAGGGTTTGATTGTAACGGGTACTCTGTAGGTAAGATACTCTGACGTATGGCTCCTCTGTAACCCTGAAACGGAATCTATCAGGGTTCAGTGTGAGATTGACAGCTCTGATCCTGCTCAGGCACTAATCACGCTCTTCCACACTCCGCCCCTAAACGAGGATGTCGTCCATGGTTACCTCGCCGGACTGTCCAGCATCAATGAAGCACCCGTATGGCATGCAGTCCAAAAGGTAAGGTCTTGTGAGGCTTGAGGATTCCTCAGCCAGCAGAATCCACATATAGTATCCGAAATGCTAAAGAACCTGGTACCTGGCATGTAGGAGATGACATGCTCCACTGAAACCCCTCTTGTGGCCTCCTCTATGGGGGTAAGGACACCCAGCAGTGTCATTCTTTCCAGTCCTTAAGCCACTTTATCCTATGGGGTGGGAGGGATTCTCCTTGGTCTCCATAGTTGGTCAGTGCTGTGATGCATTACTGTTCATCTTCTGATTGTCAAAAAACAGACGGTCAAAAAAGTCCATCCAGGGGCCTGCAGATGTACAGCATGGACATCAGGTTCAAGGTGTACCAAGCCTAGTGCAATGCTTTTCAGGAGGCCTAGCAGTAGGGTGGACACATAGAAAAAAAAAATTACACTACTTTCAGGAAATCCAGTGGATATTACCTCAGTAAGTTTCAGAATCTGCAGTAGTTTTTTCGCCAGCTACTGTAGTTTTGTATCGATCCCTGTTTAATTGCCTTTTTTTTCTCCCAGCACCTCTCACTGTTCTGTATAAGACCTGACAGCACCGCTAGGGAGGAAGCGTTCCATTCGAATTCCGTTGTTCGGCGTTATCAATTTCAAAATCTCTGTAGAATCTGTGATCAGAATATGTGAAAGGAAATTGCCTCAGTTTACATTTATTACCACACATATGCACATATGCAAAAAAACTCTGTGCTTGGAATATTGAAAGAATCACATTCATTCCAATTGAATTTTTTGTTGTACTCTTTAACCTCAAATATAAAAAATGTTTCCCTCGACAAAATTAAATATACAAAATAGTTTACGTTGAATTTAGACTATTATCTCCTATATCCTTTCACCCACATTTTTGGCAATGGCAAGGCACAACTGTCTGCCAGGTTACTAGTGTATTCGTTTCAAGCTAGCTGTAAGCAGAGGATAGTTATTTAGAAAAGAACTGAGGGAGAGATGATTTTTCTCATTGCCACTGGGTGAGATAGAATACTGCCGCTCAGATCATGCTCTGTGAACGTTCCATTAAATTCGTTTGCTATTGCCTCGCGCTAGAGTTCCAGCAATTACTGAGTTATTTGGCGTTTTATCGGCTGAGACCAAAAGGGATTGCGTTCAATTGTCCACCCTACTAGCAGTGGCTTTACATTCTGATCCATGACTCGAAACTGTCATTTGCCTTGATTACAATCAGTGGTGACTGTGCCGGCGGTTCGAATGCCCTTTGTTGGCGTCCTCTACTTGGGCACGCCTGTTCACTTGTAGGAGCTGTGACTTTGATTTCACATTGCACTTTACAGTTGTGAAGATTTCACAAAATTATTTTGCTTCTATTAGGGCGACGCTGACTGCCACCGTTAAAGCAAGCCGAGTTCTGACTTGCATCTTCCTCAGCTTCCGGTGTCAGTGCTTTGGTTTTGTGGTCTGACTGCTTGTTGAAGCTTGAAGTGCTTGAAGCTTAGCTTAGTGGCCGGGTGACATGGACAATGGAGTGGTAGCCAGTGCTATGGGGTGAAGCTTAGTGTAAGGACTGAGATGCAGGACATTCCTGCTGCCAAAAGACTTTGATGCTCTATCTGAAGCACAGAACTGTGGCGGTTTTTATTGGGAACCACAAGGACTGGAAGAGGAAATTGCATTTGACACCTGAGCTACTGGCAAATTATTGTCAGAGCTTAGAGTAAGCAGGTCTGTATTCCATGCAATTAGTTATGCCGAATGCTTGAGAGTCCAAAAGATCTCAGACACTCATGTTTTAATTATAATGGATTTGAATGAACAGTATGTACAAAGGTTTCCTTAATGGTGTTTCTTTCCTGTAGGCATCCTCTTATGGGTCAGGGAGTGACGTCAGAGGAGGAGAGGCGGTGTGACTAGTTAATGCACTACTTTTTATGTAACCCTAGGCAGTTTGAGAATCGTATAATGCTTATAGAAGGGAAGGGGGGGCTTATAGGTTCTCATAGGTGTCATTTTGCTCGATCAGTTCCAGCACGGGAGTGATTTTTGGAAAAATAATCGCTATTCTTAACAGTGTTTTTCCACTGGAACCCGAATCACTCACCCTGTGTTTGGGACAGAGGAGCCTAGCATGGGGGAAGAACAATATCTTCTTCCAGATAAGGTCAGGCTCCCACTGGCGCAATAGTGGATTTAGCAATCTGCACATGATTTTTTCCGACTGTGGACCAGATAAATGTGAATTTTTAGAGACTGATCTTAAACGGGATGATGGAAGGTTGGTAAAGGAGCTGTTGATCCTACGTGGGCCAAACCTCAGTTGGAAGAAGACTCAGGTTTTTTCTTTCTCCATGTGGTTGAAACAGAGAGTGATTTGTGTTTTGCAGTGCTGCCGATTTGTCTGCAGCCGTTACAGCTGCAGGGTCACTTCCTGATGTGGGATCCCTGTCGGTCGCAACTCATCGCTTAGCAACTGGGAAGAGCTGCTCTGGGGCAACAGGGATCTGGCACGGATTGGGTTGGAAGGGGGGTGGGCGATACCTGCAGCTCATATTTTCCACGGGCCCTGGTAATATTTCTGTATAAATGCAACATATTAGTGATGGGCATGTCAGGTTAGATAATGGTGTTATTGTCCTTTTGAGGGAACAGCCCGATTGCACTAAAGGCTTGTCACATCTCCACAAGGACTTTAATTTCCTTATTAATCGAACGACATCTTCCATAATTGGCAGTAATGAAGACGGGTCTTAGCGGTCGCTTGCTATTGGGCATCCTGCAGCTGCAGGAATGCAGATGGCTGTGGCTTGGGGTGGCATGGTGAGCGCCTGCCATGCTAATGGTGCAAGACGGGTAAAACCAAGCCGCTGTGTTAGGCACAAACATTGGGGAAATTATGAGAGGACAAATGCAGAGTTAATGTAATGTTATGATGTGCTCTTTAGTATGATAATGCAGTTACCCAACTGCAGGTTATTGTGTGTGTGTGTGTGTGTGATGATAAAACCCATTGATGTGTATATTGCTGTTTTCTATATACGTATTTTATTGGTTGTCTCACTATAACAAATTCCTAGTATTAATTTTGCATGGCAGTATAGTTATCTATAAGGAACAGTATGATTAGGGTAGTGGTGGTGTTGTCGGGATATTTGTCGGGATAAGAATTCAGTAAAGGGAACTCCCCAGTAGTTTATTGTTAAACCTTGGGAGACTCTCCATGTGTTTGAAGGTCCATCAGTTCCATCCGTCATGCTGCCCAACTCCTTTATTAGATTGCCTATTGTGGCCATGCTTTGGCGACAGCAACACTTTATATTGGATTTGAAAGCTATATCCTGAACTCGAGGCTCTGTCAGTGCAATTCGGGGCACTAAAAATGAAATTAGCCTGCTTAATGTAGACAAGGAACCGAGAGGGAATGGGATATAACTGTGACTGAATTAAATAATTCTACACTGTAATTTAATGATTAGTGTGGGATGTTTCCCAGCTTCCTTCTTTTAATCGGATGTGCTGCTGCACTCTGCCTTATACTAAGATGTGTGTGTGTGTGTGTGTGTGTGTGTGTGTGTGTGTGTGTGTGTGGTTTTCTGCAGTTTCTCTCACTAAGGAGAGAAAATCTCACGCAGAAAGCAGTGTAATGAACCTTGTAGAAGGCTGTAATTACTCTGCTGTTCAGGGAGCATAATTTCCTCCCTCGTTCCTGCGCATCTGATGTAGCTTGCCTGCTGAGCTCGTTGCTGTTCAAGCAGGTCGCTGTGCACCAGTCCAGGGGCCTGCACAGATTTCTCTGAAGCTCCGGCCCTTTGGCCCGCTCCACACATTCAGATGTTCATCACCCACCGTGGGCGTGTGTACAGATGAGCACCACCACCTCCCACTCTTGGGCTGCATCATTGGTGATCCCATCGCATCTCTACTTCATGAGCCTAAGAACCCCTTACCACTGAGTCTCCTCAAAGCGGTCAGCTCTGGAGAGCACAGCATCTGTGCATGGCTGAGGTTCTGCATCATGATCTCCTCATTCTCTTTATTAACCCCCCCATATGGATTTTGCTGGAACAGAAATCCCTTTCTGGCAATTGTCGAACACCATAGTGGGAATAGAATACAGTTGTGCACAGCTGTCGGGAGAGTGGTGGACCCAGGAGGGGAGCGTGCGTGACCAAAAGCCTACACGCTGGATCTGAATTTCTTGACCGTGGAAATTGGGCCACCGAGGTCGTTCCCACCACGCCAGCTCCATGGCCGACAAATTCACAGGCGTAAAAGTTGCTCTGAGACGTTTTTTACAGGGCAACATCCTGCAGTAGAACTGGACGGATATACGGCGAGTGGGGAGATGTTAATCCCCACTCGATCGCTCAGAATACGGATGTGAAACGAGCATTGAGGCCTGAGGTCCTGTTCCAGAATGTTCTGCAAGATTGACTTGAGCACGCTGTCGTGGCCTGGCTCTGAGATATGTTTGTTTAATTAATTAAGTGGTTATTTACAACAAAGCTAAGAAGGTCTTCACATCTAAAAATTTAGATTTTAGTAACCAAAATGTTTTTCTTCATACTTCATACTTCAGTTCTTCAATTGTTGATTAAGTCTTCTATATACAGGTGAAGCGGATGGTCATTTTTCGAGGTTGCATACTTCTTTATGGATAAAGGCCATCACATCATCTTAATCAGACGAGTGGCTGGTGTGAAATGCAAACGGTAAATATGCTGTGCTCTCCTGCATTGGTTTGTCATACGTCTGAAGGGTAAAACTGTGCAGTGCTTTCCATTGTTTGTGGAGCTGTCTGCTGTTATTTTCAGCTCCTCTTGTCTGCGAGATCTGCCGAAAGGGGAGTATGGCCGTGTGCCAGTTTGGCCAAAATCCAGCCGGGGGACTCTGCTCACGCAGAAGTAACAGAAATAACGACAGAAAAGTAAGCTTGGAGTAATTTTCATTGGCGGAGGCCTAGGCACTGAGTAAAGCAACGACGGTACACTGGTAAATGGAAATGAATGGGTTGCCAGATGTGAACGTGGACTTCCGGCATGCACGTGGAGCTGTTTTCAGTTTTCAGTCCTCCTTCGTCTCAGACGGTGCTTGGAAACCCCTGTGCAACTAATTGGTCTGGATTAATAAGTTTGATGTGTGACTTCATGTGAAAGCGCATCCTTCAGCTCTGCGCTCCACAGTCAAAACTGCTGGCAGAAAACAAAGGACAAAATAGTTGGGGTTCTGTGGTTTCCAGGTTTTCTCTGCTTTCTGTCTGTCGCGGGACGACCAACGTTGGCTGACCTTTCAGGGCCCCGTGTGTAAAGCTGCGCTACTCCTCAGCCCTGGCTCCGGCGCCAGGCTTCTGCCAGGCTTCCGCACCCCAGTGGGACACATCTGAGCGCTTCGAATTCGGCGCACCTCATTACGCCCTTACGCGAGGAGAAATTGACGTCCCACTCGACTGCCAGGTGCCCCGAGTCAAGGGTCCTGCCATACGGGTGGGTAACCAAGCAACGGATGCTACGTTCCCCCCCACCTCTCGTCACTGTTGGTCAGTAACTGCATTGCAGACTGACTTCTGGTGTGCAGCGGGCTCTTTGTTGTTTCCCGTCAGGAGCTTATGCAGAGTGTACAGAATTAAGTGAACTTGTGTAGCACTTTTATTGCATTTTCTTTGCCGTACGGCACTATTAGCTGTTATCGTTGTTAGCATAGTTCAGTGCTTTGGGGTGAAGGCAATGCTGTGGAGGAAGACCCGACTGAGCGCCTGCTTTGTTGTTAATGAGCCATACATTTAGTGTCATTCGAGTCCATTTAAAGGATAAGCGGGTGGGATACAGAAACCAGTCCCAGCTAGGGTTCATGCTGAATTCCCTTTGGTTTCACTCAGTGCGTGTGGCCGTTCCACTTCTTTCAACGTGTTTTCCCTACGCGTACCGCCGAGTTCCTGTTAACATCCTTTACAGGCACAGCGCTGCTCCGCAGAGGAAGACACGAGCAATGCTGTGACTTCCTGCCCGTGCCTCCTGTTCCTGAAGATGGGCCGTTTACCCCAGGGATCACTTTAGGTTAAGCGT